>PVIH01007748.1:55344-97723 GCA_004025045.1 Sigmodon hispidus
AAGTGATAGAGGACTGATCTCTAAGATATATAAAGAGCTCAAGAATCTAGAGCCCAAAACCTTGAATAACCCAATCAAAAAATGGGGTTCAGATCTAAAAAGGGAATTCTCAGCAGAGGAACTACGAATGGCTGAAAGGCACCTGAAAAAGTGCTCTTCATCTTTAGCCATCAGAGAAATGCAAATCAAAACAACTTTGTGATACCACCTAATACCTGTTAGATTGGCTAAGATAAAAGGCACAGATGACAGCCTATGTTGGAGAGGATGCTGAGCAAGGGAAACACTCCTCCATTGTTGGTGGGAGTGTAAGATTGTTCAATCACTTTGGAATGCAGTATGGTGGTTTCTCAGAAAATTCAGAATCAATCTCCCCAAGGACCCAGCAATACCACTTTTGGGTGTATACCCTAGTGATGCACAGTCATACTCCAAAAGCATTAGCTCAACTATGTTCATAGCAGCATTATTTGTAATAGCAAGAACCTGGAAACAACCTAGATGTTCCTCAACTGAAGAATGGATTAACAAACTGTGGTACATCTACACAATGGAGTACTACTCAGAAGTAATAAAAAATGATATCCTAAAATTTCTAGGCAAATGGATGGACTTGGAGAATATTCTCCTAAGTGAGGTATCACAAACTCAGAAAGATAAGCAGGGGATGTACTCACTCATTAGTGGTCTCTAAACAAACAACAAGAAAAAAACCAAGCATGCCCAAGCTGCAAACCACAACCACTGAACAGCTTGGCATCACAAACACCCTGGACTGACTCTTTGGATCCCACTCCACCTAAAGGAACACCTGACTCACTCTTGAAGGAGGGGGGGACAAAACTGGATCTGCCAGGAGTGGAAACTGAACTAAGCAATATTGGGTCAGTGGTACCAGGAGACTTTCTGCTGCCTGCCCAGGGAGGGGATGGGGAGTTGTGGAGAAGAATAAATGACCTGATTTGCTGGGAGGGGGAAGGGACCTTGAATAATGATATACAGGGATAGAAAGTGTGACTTCTTTATTATTAATAATAATAATAATAATAATAATAATAATAATAAAAGATTTCAGAAAGACAAACAAACAAACAAACAAACAAACAAAAAACTTCCAAAGGCACAGTTCCATGTCCAAGCTTTATATAAGTTCTGAAGTTCAAACTTGGTTCTTCATTCTTGGAAGGCAAGTATTTTATCATCTGAGGTATTGCCTTCCAATCCACCAAGATTGTATTTAAGATATCATTGAAAAATGTAAAAGATACAAAAAGAATAAAAATTAATAAAAATAAATCTGGTCTAACAGAAAAGAAAAGTATGTGAATGAAAGAATTATAAAATGCTATTAGTTGAAACACACACCAGTCTTTTAATACTCTATTACTGATTGAAGTCTGTTTGGAAGAGAAAGAGAGAACAAGTGTGAGTCAACTTTGTCTTCACACAGGTAACTTCAGGAGAGTTATACAATTATTTCATTTCAGAAAGAAAAAAGCCAGTTTGGATACAGAAGTTCAAAACTCCACGGCTCTTCCTTGCTACATACCTTGAGATTGATCTGATTATTAAGTGCTGTGGTGTTAGTTTTTCCCTAGGAAATTAACGTTTTGTGTATTTCTGTTGTTTATGATCTGATATTGGCTGGATAAAATATGAAATAATTTCAAGCATTGCACCCTCATGTATTGATACAGAATGAGTTGTACAAATAAACTGTTACCTAGTAGAATAATGACATTGAACCATGAAACATGTAATTAATTACCCCTTCAATCCCAGATACTTTTCTAAGTGGAGGTAAGAAAAATATGCAATGCCCTTTCTCATGCAATTTCCATTTTGTCTAAAAGACAGATAAATATTTCCCCTCATATTAAAGGGGAACTGTCACTTTAAAAATACTTAGAAAAAAAATACAAACCTAGGTGAAAGAATGATCAACCAACCCACTTATTGTATACTTAAAATTAAAAAGCATTTAGTACTCATTTTTCTAACTCCATGCTCATAAAAATTAATGACATTTTTATTTTACAGGCTATACAGTCAAGCCTCCTAAATGTGTAACATTATTTTCCTAGTTCAAGAATGAAAACTGGAAATTCATATAAAGCTGATCATGGAGTATTTTTCTTCAGTATCACACAGTTCTGTAGACTTCACAGGTATTGAAAATAATTTTTCTTCGTGCAAAATAACTTTTGCAAAATCCTTAACTGGATTTGCTCTACAAGAAAAGTAGATATCACAGCAGACACTTTGCTGGGAGCAGAGAATTGTTTTTGAAATCACATTAATAAAGTGGCACTGCTGTGAGTGAAACAACAGGTGGAGAATGGTTAATTTGTATTCCAATCTACAGTTTAAAACTCTAATAACAGCCACTTTCCCAGATTCCCACAGCACCACCACGCATGGGCACTGCAATCACTCCCTTACTTCTTATGTCATGTAGAACAATAATACACAATATTATGATCAGAACAAAATGACCTGACAGCAGGTGTTGCTGTGATTATAGAATATACAATGATGAGAGAACATTGGAGGTGTACTCAACTTGGAATAGGCAGAATGATCATAGGAGTTAAAGTTTAATGAATTTGTTTATGATTAAAGATTGGACACCCTGGGTTTGTAGTTACGAGTATTTAAATAAGTTTCCTAACAGTTTCAAGACAATTTGAAAACAAAAAGTTCAATAAATCTTAGTGGGTACTTTCTAGTCAGAGATTTGAGTAAATGAATATACTTTCTTTAAATCATAAAGTCTTCAAATGTTTTATCATAGCAGGAAAACATGCAAACTTACTCAACAGGAAGATATGGAAATGGATGGTGAAGAAGTTGAAACATTACCAAGCTCTGCTTGCTTTATGGACTATCCTTATAAATGAAAATGAAGCCTCTCAAGTTTTGTTATTAATGATGTATATGCTGAATTAATGAGTGGCTTGTTGCTGTAACAAATATCTGAAAATTAACTCCAGAGCTTAAGGGTTCACTTTCTGTGGCTGGCTGCCACCCCTGCCTTTAGGCCTGAGGCAAGGGTAAACCAGCATGGAGGAATCATTTTCCTTTATAATAGCCAGTAAACATAGAGAGGAGAGAACAGGTCAGGAGGAAGGCTTAACCTTGCCTCTTTATCCTTCCTTTTCCAACTAGGTCTCACTATCTACTCTCTATCACTTTTCAATAATATTAACATATTAAACATGTCAATGAATCAATGCAATGATAATGTAAAATTATCTTGATTAAATTGCATATACCAACTTGATACCATGTTTCAGTACATTAGTCTTTGGTGGTGGTATGATATTTCCTGTTCAAACCATATGATGGGTCAGGAATTATGAGAGGAACCTTTCAGAGTAGTCATTTAGTGGATCCATTAGGTAGCTTCAAATGCAGAATTCATAGAAGGTCAAGACCAACTATAGCTATTAATACATACTAAGTAGTTTGTTCTGTGTGAGCTGGACATATGGACATTTTTTTTTCATATGACAAGAATGCCATTATAGTTGACCTTAGAGTAGTTTGGTTACTGTCATTGACTATAATGTCATATCACAAATACTGCCATTACTTTATTACATCCTTCCAACAGGATCTTTTAGGCTTTTGAGCTTCTCTTCTTTTTTAATTATGGGTATTAAATGTTTCCAAATTACACACTGAAAATTACTAATACAAATTGTTTATACCAGCAGTCATCACAGAGTACAATCACACTTTTATATAAATTTGCATGCCAAGCCCTTCTTGCCTCTTTTTTATTTTGTACAGATGAAGATCTGAGATGAAGAATAGCATTAGAGAATTGATTAATAAAAGAAGGCATAAAAGCCTGTTATCAGAAATAAGCATGAGGTTGAACTCTAGGAAATGATGGAATGTGATGCAAATTATGATCCTTAGAGTTTTCCTGTGCAAGGAAGAAGAAATTGGGACATCACCTACCAGCACTTATGCAAATCAATGTAGCTGTTGAAGCTAGGCACTTTGTATCACGGCACATGCGCAGTTAGAACAGGCTCTGTGTGCTAAGATTTTGTGCGATCTGACCTAGTACTATGATGAATTACTTGATTATCTGGCAGAGGGTTTCTATGATTTCAGAGCACTTATAGGGATACAGCAGGAGGTGGAAGGTATTTTTATGTAAAAGAATTTTATTATTATGTTATTAGGATATGATTATGATAACAGAGAAGAGGGAAGAAAAATGAGGAAGGAAAGAAAGAGAAAAAGAGAGTAGCAGAGGGGAAGAGATAGAAGAGAAAAGAGGAATAAGAGTGTTCTCAAGAGAGAACAAAGGCAAGAGAGAGAGATTCAGTGCTGGGGCGGGAGAGAGTCCTCTTAAATAGAGCTTGGTGTCAGAACTTACTGGAGAACATGGCTTCAGAGAATAACACAGTGGCCACACAAATTCTTCAAACAAGGGCTAATTGAAAGAATTTAGACAGCCATTGCTATAAACAATAGTCAGAATTCATCACCAGAACCAAACTTACCAATTTCTGACTCATACATTTTAATAATATTGTAAGTCAATAACAGCATAGCCCCAAAGTTTTGAGGAAAGTGACATTCCAAGGAGTTAGTTTATTCATTGAAGGTCATACAGCATCTAAGAGAAAACTCTTGAGTTCCAGTTTCAGGTGATCGCTTAACTCAGTCCTCATGTATTTACTTCCTTAAAGAGTATGTTAAAAACATTGTCTTCCTCTGAGCGATGTCAAATGGGATATTGTGTTACAGTATATGATTAGTGTATAGCATTTTTATTTTATGGTAACATGATAAGATGAAATCCCCCATAATATAAAGAAAAAACCCTTCAGAATTTGATGTATTTCATCAGTTTGCAATTCTACCATTGCATGTGTCAACCTGAATTAAAGTGGGGAATAACTAATATATGTTAACGGAAGGAGACATGTTCTATTCAACATAGTCTTCAGATAGTTCATCAAGCTGTCTTAGAGTCACATGATTATGTTGAGCTTAATCTATTATCTTTGGTTTATCAGAGTAATCTTAGAAGTTTCTGCTAGGTTCCATAGAATCCAAAGTTTTCAACAGGACAGAATAAAAGCAGAATATAAAACCACAAAAGGTAGAAAGCAGCAACAGGTAATAAAAATTATTATTTTGGGGATCAAGACACTTCCAAGTGCATTCTAATAAGATAATTCTAATAATATAAATAAAATAATTATGTTAAGATGAAATTGAGAGATGTGAGATCCAAGATCAAAATAATATTGTCAAGCCAGTTTATGAGGGCTTCAGGATTCCAGGCTTAGATATATGGATTCGCCTTCTGCTTTTAGACCTAGAAGAACCTTTGTTTCCTTAAATAAAGGGACAGCATTCTCTTTTTTTTTTAACAAACATGTGCTATGAATTTTAATACTTCATTTATTTTAAATCTTTTTTATTATGAAAAGTCATATTTTTTATCCATGTATCCCCTTGTTCAAACTCCTTTCTCTCTCCTGCCTCTCGCAGTCCCAGTCACTATACCACTATTATTGTTTCTGCTGTGGCATCTTTGATACTGTATGATTTGCATTCATTATAAAACAAGTTAGTTCATAACATACAGATACAGAAAATACAGAAAGAGCCAGTGTGGTGCTATATTGTTTGTTATTTAAGAAGTAAGCTTGCCTGATGATCAGAGGGCAAAGCCAGCCACAGAGTTAGTCATAGAAGTCAAGAAGTGGTGACTCACACCTTTAATCATAGCAATAGGGAGGGAGACAGGGGCCTCTTACAGGATATCTGTAATTTCAAGGCCACACTGGGCTACATGAGACTAATCCAATCTAAAAGAGAAACAGAGTCAGTCATTGGTAACACACAACTTTAATTTCAACACTAAAAAGGTTGAGACAAGAAAATATATGGCTGGGCAAAGAAAGGAGTATAAGACAGGAAGAGACATTCAGTTCAGTCATTGCCTTCCTCCCTTTCCTTCAAGCTGAGCACCTGAGACATTTAGTCTGAGGATTTGTGGAGACAGGATCTTCACCTTTCAGCTTGAGGTTTCAGTAGTGGTAAAAGTTTCTTTAGTGGCTTGTTCTTTTGCTTTCGGATCGTTCAGCTTTACCCCAATATCTGGCTCTTGGTTTTTATTCTGCGATCAATTATGATTTATGCAATTAAGCTAATGCAAAACCTATGTGAATCCACATTTCCAAATTATATATCAGTTTAACTACTAAATGAAGACATGTACCACATATTTATGAGTAGAAATTTATGTATCAAACTATTATTTTTTTTTAATTCTTTTATTTTTGTATTCTTGAGGCAGGGTCCCAGTGTATGTTCAAAGCAAACCTTTGACTCATGACCTCATATCTATGCCCCAAGTTTTAGGATAATAAACATACACCCTAAGATATTTTCAAGTCTATATTATTTTGTTGGTGTATTGTGAATATATTTCTACCCCGGATTTAATTCCAGATCTAAATATTTGTGTGCATAGATTAAAAAATACTTATAACTTTATAATCTCACCATGGACACAAGAATAATATTTATGTTTATGAGAGTCAAGTGTTCTTCAAGTCAGTCTATTTCATCCCTGTAAAAAATATATTTAGAAAGATACCAATTAGACAAACTAACATGTCCATATATGTATATATGTGTGTATATATATGTATATGTTTACATATGTGTATAGATATATGGGTGTGTGATTTATACATATGCATATATGCTAATGAAAATATTATTTATCATACTTATAAATCTGACACAGTTTCCATAATGGAAACAATGGAGTTTTTTACTTTTTATTCTTGCTAGAAAAATAATTTTCCTTAGTGCATCATTGAGCTATGTTTGTCCATATATTCTTGTGACAAATAATTTAACTGACAGTAATATGTACAAAGTCATACCTATGTGTAAAACACCTATGTGTAAAACCTATAGTTGATATGATGCCTCAAACACTAAATTCAATAGATGGCATTTTGAGTCATTGTTTTTTGGAGACTGACTTCCAGGAATTTTGTGTATTTATTCAATCTGGTTATCTAACCTACCCGTTTTGGGTTATATTTGGTTTTGCTTTGTTTTATTTTTTTTCTGCAGGCTTAATAACTGAATCTAGATCTCAAACATATATTAAGCCACATACCCAGTCCTCTTTTTCTTAAAGGTATTTTAATATAACATTTCATAAAGTTTACCAGCTGACCTTAAGATCACTGTGTATCTGAGTCAGAATCAGAAATTATGTTCCTTTTTTCTCTGCTTCCTGAATATCAGGGTTTATAAGCTTGCACCACCAGGCCAAGCTTAACCTTATTTTCCAAGGTTAGACGAGGTCACCACAGAAAAATCATCAGGAATGATACTGAACTAGTGTTATTAGAAAAAAGTTCAAAATCATATCTCTAAACTTTCTGTTCTATGAAGACACAGAGAAAATAGCTATGAATCAGGCCTTCAGCAAACACCAATCCTCAGCACCACCATTATGCTCTTGAATGTAGTATTTGTTGGATAGGCTCCTAGGTGATGCTAATGTATTATTGCAGCCCTGACTGTCTAGGACAGGCAGTACAGAAAAAGTACAAAATCAAGCCATCAAAGAATAGTGTGAAGCTTCATGTCAACTGACTCTCAGAAGCTCAAAGACCAGTCGAGAAACTCCTGTGGTGATGCGGCCTGGAAAACTAAGAGTACTCATTTGAGCACTGCTTCCTAGGGTTTCTGTCTACAACACAGTTATGTAGAGCACGTTTATCAGTGACCACTTTACTAGGAGAATAAAAACTAAATCCAACTCCTAAACTTCTGGTGTATTTGGAGTCCACCCTCTACTGAAAATAATTCCTGACACTTATTTTAAATTTGCTGAGTAGCTCCTGCTTGCTGTCATCCATGAATGTAAATTTTGTACCAGCTTAAGTATTCACTGAATTCTTTCCTTATAGAATTCCTGTCTATGTGTGATAAAGAAGTTGTCAATGTTGTCTCAAAAAAATAACAATGAAATGCACTGTGACATATGCAAATTATTCACTCTATGCAAAAAAATAGTTGTCTAAAATATAGTTTTGTTTCTATATATAATGTAATATTAAATGTAAATTTATTTTTATTTAAATATTTTCATATATTTTTATTATGTTTTCCATTTTTCCAATTATCCCAGATTTTCCCCACTTCCTGATCATTTGAAAATTTACAGTAACTTATAAGCGGTACTTTCTATCATAATGCATTAAATAAGATGGAACTTTTAAAAAAAATAATAAAGGCCAGATGTATTAGTTTGGGTTTCCATTACTGTGTCAGAACACCATGACCATAAAGAAACTTCAGGAGAAAAGGTTTTATTTAGCTTATCCTTCCACATTACTGTTTATAGTCTAAGAAAATTAGGACAGGAATCAAATGTTGCAGAAATTTGGAGGCAGGAGCTGATGCAGAAAAGATGAAAGAGTGTTGCTTGTTGGTTTGCTTCACATGATATGCTCACCCTGCTTTCCTATAGAACCTAGGGCCACCAATCCAGGGAAGATACCACTCATAATGGGTTGCCCCCATCAATCACTAATCAAGAAATTGCCCTGCAGTCTTGGCTATAGCCCAGTCATATAAATGCATTTTCCTAATCAAAGTTTTCTTTGTTCAGATGGCTTTAGTTTTTGTCCAGTGGACATAAAAGTATCCAGTACACCAGGGCAACACAAACAGTAATTAATTTTAATAGTTAAATAAAAATACACTTTTTCATAAATATAAAAATAACAATATGATCCTGTTCTCATTTTACCATGTTCTTACCACATTTAAACATTTACTTATTCCATTTTAAAAAGAAATCATGATAATCACCAAAACAAAAAACCAAAGAACACCTGAGCTTCGACAATGCATGTTTATTCCCTCTTTCACTTGTTTTAATTTATTCATTTCTATACTTATTTATTTGACAAAAGATTTTGCTATGTAACTCAGACAAGGCTTGGGACTTGCATTAAAGGTACATATCAAACTATTATCTGTTAATGTGTCAAGAGGGCATTTAGTGATCAATAATTGCATTAATTCTGAGTCAATTCAGCCAATGGCTATTTCTCAAATACCTTTATTAGTACATGGTATGTATGAACAGTTCAAATACAACATTAATTTAGTTGCCTACTCAAGACAGTGACAAAAAATTTCTGTTAAGAGTTCCACTTCATTGTATTTTCATTTATAGTTTTCTCTTTTATTGAAACCAGATCTTTTTCTAACATAATATATCCTGGTTGTGGTTTCCCTCCTTCTACTTTTAGTTCCTCCTCATCTCTAATCCTATCTGGGTGAATTCACTTTCTGTCTCCCAGAAGACAAAAATGCTTCTCTGGATAAAATTAAAATATAGAATAATAAGATAAAACAATGCTAACATATCAGAATTGGACTAAACAAACAAAAAGAAAAGGCCCAAGAAAAGGCAAAAGAAACAGAGACCCACTTGTTAGCACACCCAGTAAACTCATAAAACATTAAACTGGAAGCAAACAAACACACACACACACACACACACACATATGCACACAAACATATATGGTAAAAATGGAGACAAACAGTATAAATAAAATAATAACATAAAATTCAAAGTGTTCAGACATGATGCCCCTCAACCAAAGAATGGATAAGCAAAATGTGGTACATTTATACAATGGAATATTACTCAGCTGTTAAAAAAAACACTTGCCTCATGAAATTTGAATGGAACTAGAAAAAGTTCATTCTGAGTGAGGTAACACAGACCCAGCAAGAAAACACTTACTTACTTTCTCATATGTGGATATTAGATGTAAACTGAGGAATAAGCAACTTACAATCCACAGCTCCAGAGAAGCTAGATAACAAAGAGAGTCCAAAGAGGGAAGCATGAATTGGCCTGGGAAGACATCTCCTGGGTAAAGTGGGAGTGAGGGGGTAGACAATGATGGGGAAAGAGAAACTTGATGAAACCAGTTGTGAGGCTGGGCCAAGATGGCAAGAGGGGATAGAACAATGGGAAAGGATAATGAAAAAGATGTCTTAAAGTTGGGGAGGGGTTATGGGTTAGAGAAAAAACTGGTTTTAAGCAAACTCCAAGAAATCCACAAGGACAACGCCTGATAAGACTCCTAGCAACAATGAAGAAGGTACTTGAACTGCCTGTCTACTGTATCAAGTTGGTGACTACCCTAATTGCTATCACAGAGCCTTTCTCAGTAACAAAAGTAGGTACAGAGATCCACAGCCTAGCACTGTCTTGTTCCAGTATTCTTCATGAAGAGAGTGAGGAGGGGTCAGGGTCATGACTGGGAACCCACTGAGACACCTGACCTGAGCTCGTAGACTAAAATTTTTCATCATCCAAGAGGTGTTGGATATGGGTTTCATCTCTAATTGTGGTTATTTGGATATTTTCTCTCTGCATTTTAGTTAACCTAGATAATGGCTGGTCAATATTATTGATTCTGTCAAGTACCAACTTGATGTTTCATCAATTCTTTATATTGATTTGTGTTTCTATTTTAATGATTTAAACTCTGAATCCAATGTATTTGTATATGTTGTACATTGTCCTTCAATTCTAGAAATTTAATTAATTTCAGAAACTTTAAACTTTCTTCATTTCTGTCTTAACCCATATTTCATTCAATAGTATGTTCTTTAGTTTTCATTAGTTTGCAAGCTTTCTGTTGTTATTGATATTTAATTTTAACTCATTATTTTCAGATAGGATTCAAAGTGTTATTTCAATTTTCTTGTATCTATTGAGACATGTTTTTTAATCTGAGTATATAGTCAATTTTAGAGAAAGTCACATGAAATACTGAGAGTAAGATACCTCCTTTAGTGTTTGGGTGAAATGTTCTGTAACAATCTGTTTGGTCCAGTTGGCTTATGTTAGTTAGATATAATATTTATGTTTAGTTTTTGTCTATATCACATGCATATTGAACAGAGTGGGGTACTGAAGCTTTTCACTATTAGTGGGTTAGGTCCAACATGTAATTTCACATGTAGTCATAATTCTATTATGAACGTAGCTATCCCTTTGTTTGGTGCATAGATGTCATGCACAGTGTCTTCTAGGTAGAGTTTTCCTTTGATGAGTATATAGTATCCTTCCCAATTTCTCCTAACTAAGTTTTCATTTGAATTCTATTTTGTCAGATATTAAAATGGATATACAAGCTTGCTTTTTAGGCCCATTTGCTTGAAATACACTTTTCTAACCTTTTACTGTTAGATGATATCTATATGTCTATATGTAGTTGTTTGAATAGAAATACCCCTGATAACTCATGCGACTGGATATTTGGTTCATAGAAAGTAGAAATATTAGCAGTAGATGGGGTTTTGTTGAAGGAAATTTAAGAGATGGGCTTTGAGATGTCCAAAGCTCAAGCCAACACACTGCTTGTTGTCAGTGGGTCATGATGAAGAACTCACAGCTCTTTCTCCAACAGGAGATTTTCCTTCATGCCCACTGTGCTTCAAGCCATAACAATAATGGGCTAAACATCTAATACTGTAATCTACCAATATTTAAATATTTTCTTTTATAAGAGTTGCTGTGGTCATTTGTATATTTTGATATGGTTAACCTTTTTATGATGCATTTTCTCGTGTAGTGCCTTTAATTGAGCTGAATTTGTAGATAAATATTATTTAAATTTGGTTTTAACATGGGACGTCTTATTTTCTCAGTCTGTAGTGATCGAAAATTTTCCTGGGTATAGTATGTGAGATGGCATCTGTGGTTTCCTAGTGTCTGTAGCACATCTGTATATTCTCTTCTGATTTTAGAGCATTCATTGAGAGGTCAGGTGTTCCTTTAATAGGTCTGCCCTTGTATTTTACTTGCCCTTTTCCTTGCAGCTTTTAATATTTTCTCTTAGGGGAATTTATTTTCTAGTTTAGGCTAATTTGTTGTTCTGTATATATCTTTTACTTTGACAGACAGTTTCTTCTTTAGGTTAGGGTATTTTATGATTTTTGTTGAAAACATTTTCTGGTTTTATTAACCTGGGTTTCTTTTCATTTTTTTATTCACACTATTTTCATATTTTAGGAATTTCAGGTAAAATGTGTTCTGAGATATTGGCACCTGAAACTTAAGAATGGGGATGGGCTGGATGAGCAAAGAGAATGAGTTGGTCCACAAGCAGGAGAAAAGCAGTGTGTTCTACTAAAATCTTCTTTTCTTAGTTCTCTGGTAATGTAGGCAGAACGTATAGAGCACCATTATAGGTAGTCTGTTACAGATCTGTGGATTTGACTGTAGGATTAGATATGGAAAAAGAGATAATGAAGATCTGAAGCTTGTCTACCTGCTTTCCTGGCCTTATAATCCTGTCTACTTTTGCTGGTGGATTCCCAGAGGAAATCTGTTAGAGTTTGGGATTAGAATCAGGAAATGAGTGAGGCGAGAAGGTGGAGAAGCTTTCACTGACCCACCAAAGATGGGAGCATTGATATGAAGGAAGAGTCAGCATGTGGACTTCCACAGATAATGGAGTGAGACTAGAGGGATTAGGGCTAGGTGGAATTGAGAAAGAGGTGAATATCTATAGTTAGGCTACCTACTTCCTTGGCCTATGAGGAGCCTGGCTGATGTGAATCCAAAAAATACTGTTGGTTTGGGGGTCTGATATAAAGGAATGCATTGGGGAAAGGAAAGTTGGAGCAGATAATCTTTGTGAGTCATTGGAGAGGAAGGCAGAAGGGGAGGAAGGGAGGCTGCCAGCAGTAGTCTGCTGCAGAGCTAAAGATAAGATTGCAGTGTTGGACTTGGAGGAGTTGAGGGAGAGGTACAGGTCTGCAATTACATTACCTATTTCCCTGTCTGGAGAGAGCAGAGGGTTCATCAGGAATGCCTGTTGGAGTTGGTAGCTGGAGTAAAGCCATAGGTATGGAAAAGGAATTTTAGGGGTGAAGAGCTGTGTGACCTACTTCAGATGAGGCAGGAAGGTAAAGTGGGCTACTAAGAACCATTTGCTGCAGACTCAGGATGAGTCTAGGAGATGGAATTTGGAGGAAGACAGGGAGGGCCGCTTTCATGGCTGGAGTGACCTCAAGACAAAGTTGCTGTAAAAAGGACATTTGTCTTTTTCAGATAGAATCTCACTGTTTATCCCTGAATGACCTGGAATTTACTATGTAAACCAGGGTAGTCTTGAATGCAATGAGACTTGTCTTTCCCTCCCATGTGGTGCAATTAAAAGTGCCTGGCACCATAACTGGTAAATTAATATACATATTTTGATGTTTTTCAAGAAGAAACATTGTTGATATGAACTAATTAAAAAGGCAAACAAGTTTTTTTTTTTTTCCTTCTGACGCTGTAGGTAAGAGCTGAATGGATGATTGTACTTTTGAGCACTAGAAAGCAAGTGGGCATGACAAGAAATGGTACACATAGAGATATTCTTGGAGATCCATCAGTTGGTACCCTTTTCTGTGTTCAGGAGCTATTTCACATTCTTGAAAAATCTTGAAGTTTTGCTAAACTCGGGAGACTAGATGTATGCATTTTTCATTCATATTGAAATAAGTCCCACTAAGAACAATTAATGTGACCTTACACTTTTCTCATGAGTAGCAGAGGATCAAAGGCTTACAAGCAATCTCTGGTGGAGCTTCTATAGGAGGAAGCTTGTTCAGTTTGGAGAGCAGCTGGCTGGATGATAAGAACACAGTCATGATGGATCTGAAGAACAGGGTGAGGAGCAATTGAGAGTCAGGAGAGCACCGGGCAGAAACTTGGGTGGGAAGTGGCAGCACTCATGGGATGATATTGTTTGAACGAAATAAAAGATAGTTGATTGGGTCTCAGAAAGACCAAATATTGTGTCATCAGTAATCTATAAGCACTAGAAATGGAGTAGAAGTTGTTTGTTGCCAGCTGTGTATCTCTGAAGATGATATACTATATTTTTAACAAGGGAGAAAGATAAGGACATTTTCTTTACTTACCTTGACATAAGCAAATAGCTGTTCCCTCCATGAAAGGGGAATCCATCACAGACTAAGGAAAGGTACAATTTACATTCTGCCTTTGAGTGGCTTCCTTTGGATCCTACACAATGCTTTGGTTGGGATTTTTTTTAGTCTTTTAACATAAGCAGAAAAGTAAACTATTCATAGTTCTAGAATGTCATGGCTAGCACCAGCACTTGTTATTCTCTAAATGTTTCCTTCTCAGAAGCACAGAGAGTAATACAATTTTCTAACATTGTTTAAGGGAGTTTAATGATGCTCCAAGGACAAATAACAACCTTGCTACTTTATTTTATTGTATGTTATATGATTTCAACCACAGGTGTCAAGAAATATGGACTTTGTAGAGCTCAGATTGTCCAGTCTCACATCTGATACCAAAATTTCATTACCCTCTTCCCCAAATACTATTACTGTGCTGAGAAGTGTGTTTTGCTTGAATAGTAAAGTTAAATGAAAGACAGTTTCCCTGGCACATTCTGTTTCTGATTGTATGGAAAATGTAATTGTGAGAACTATGTACATAAGACTGAGGAAACGAGTTTCATCTATTGAAAATGTCTACCTCATCTAACAACTATTTTAATAAACTGTGAGTTCTTTTACTTACCTCTGTCCAACATGCTCAATGAATTAACCCAGACCTTTTTCTCTGTCTGCCATGTGTATTAGCTTCTGTTGACTGTGTGTGCTCAATATGACTGGGCAGCATTCTCCTACTCTGCTTATGTAAAACTTGTGTTATAACCTTGCCAAGAGGCAGAAATTTTATTTTGTAACTTGTTTTATTATATGTTTGCTATGATAATTATGTTATTGTATTCCTAAGAACTGTGCCACTGCATGCTAGAATAGAGTTATTGGTTTGGAGATAGCAATAAACATAAGCTACTGAAAAAGATGGTAAATGATGAGAAGAGAGCTTGAAAATGTAAGTATTCTAGACTATTTTTATAAAATAAAACAATGAACTAGCAAGGAGAGTCGATAAGTGTTGTTATAAAGAAGAAAATGCATTTATGTGATACTTTCACTTCCTACAGGCAAGCCTCTTACTTTCAGGTCAAACAACTGTGAGGTCTGCATAAATGCTTTGCAGAGATTCCTTCAAAAATGATTGACTATGGTAGGTCTCAACATCATTTCTGATATTGCAGTTTTTCTGGGTACTAAGATACCCCCTGTGCAGTGATGACATCACAGTAATTAAGGAACTATCTGTCTTTTATTCTTGGCTCATTATCTCCATTTTTCTACTAGTCATCCTTGGAAATATCTGAGTGAACTAAACACATTTAAATCCTTTTTGCAGACTTCCTTCTGGTAGGGTCATAATTCAGATTATCCTAAGAAGGCACAAACAGAAAATGATTTAGTCACTGTACCAGTACTACAAACTGATAGTCTGAAATCAAGAAGCCATTGTGCTTAGAGTTCGGTAATATCCCTTTCAGAATTGTTAGATGGCTGTTCTAATTGTGTCCTTATATGAAGCAAAAATGTCTCTATTGTTGTATGAAACCACTTATATTATTTTTGGAGTCCTGCATATTAGATCATTCAACCCTCAGTAACTTCCTAAAGTTCTATACTCACTTACATAACATAAAGCCCAAGGTCTTCAGTACATAAATTCTATCATGACAGTATTAAATTCATAGCATTCTGCCTGTAAGTCCCAAACTTTATGTGTGCTTTATTATTTCATAAAATAATCTCAAAAGTCTCAACTATTTCTAATGCCAGTTCTAAAATCCAAAGCCTAAGAGATGGTACATAGACACTAGTGAACTAGACTACTCTTTGGGTAGAAAGAAGACCATAGGCTTACTTAATCATTTAAAAATTTTTCAACTATGAACTTATTAAAACATTAAAGTCAAGTGTTTACAAAATCTAAGAGAAATAGGCAGAATGTATATTAACACATACAGAGAGAAAAATGCAAGGGCACTGAGAAAGAAAGAGAACAAGTTTCTGAGCATTTTGCCTTTGACACAGTATCCAGTAGCTATCAAAGAATAGTACTTACTCTCTTGCCCTCAGAGTCTTGATTCACTATGGCAGTAGCCTTATTCTTAGAGATCTGTGTGGAGGAGAGACTATTGTCAGGATTCAAGAATCCCACACTCAAGATCCACCAAAAATTCCTCTGCTGTGAGGTGACTTAGGTAGCATCTATGATATGCCTGAATCACTCTAAGAGGCAAAGTTTCTTTTCTTTGGGTAGCAGTAAATATTCACAGTTGAATGGCTCTGTGGTCCAGTCCTATAGCATGTAAAATATATAATAGACATCCTTTACCTTATTTGTTTTGTATGTAGTTTTGCTCTAATTTGTAATGTCTTTACAGGTATAATGCTAACTCTTTTCCCAATGTTTGCTGAAATAAATGATTAAGTAAGCCTATGGTCTTCTTTAGCCAAAGATTCCCTTTAAATTAACTGTATTTGTACTTTGATGATTTCATTAGTCATAATAAATTATTATTCCCACCTTCTACCCTCTTTTATCTTTCCCCCACCCTTATTAATGCCCACTAATACTACCAGGAGAAATTCTCTTTCACAGGTTGGGGAACATAATATGATCAAAATGCATGGTGATTATACATGTCTGAATTTCTCAAACTAAATGATTTTTTTAAAGTTGTTTACCTGGAGGGTTGGCTCAGTGGTTAAAACCATTAGTTTTGTTTTGTTTTGTTTTGTTTTTCCTTTTTCCAAAGGACTCATGTTCTATTCCTAGCACACATGTTGGGAAATTTATAAGGTTTAAGGCAAAAGATCTGGCTGTTAGCTTCAACAAGCTTGTCTAAACACACCAACCAAAGGGATGAGTGAAGTCTAAAGCAGTCACCAACCTGAGAACAGATGAAGAATGCCACAACAGCCATGTCTGTCTTCCAAATCTAGTCATTGTTAAAGGCATGCATCCCATTATCTCAATAAAAACACTGACTGACTTGTTTATAATGTGATCCAAATTGTATTCCAAATGAACCCCATCATTGTAGACTGGTTTTTGGGATCTAGGAAAATTAAGCTCTATAAAAATAGAACTTATAACCCTAGCATGAAAACACTTTCTGAATACATAGAAAAATTATCTTCTCAATCATCAATAAGACCAAGTAAGATGCAAAAGAAAATATACAACTTTGGGTTTGTTTTCAGATATTTAATTAGTGGTCCCAATATACCTATCTCCAACTCAGCTATAGTTATTATCTAAATAAAATGATCAACCCAGAATAATTCCTTTCTAGGTTATGAAACTAGTCAATAAAATAAGAGCATTAGGAAATAATTTTAAATACACAGGTTCTACAAAAAATGAGGAAGAGGGTATGCTGGGCCTCTTTAAAACTTAAAGAAAAGCTATAACTACAAATCCAGAGAATATTTTGATTTTTTGTTTGTTTTTCCCACATCTAATTGTGTAAAATAGATTGAAGAAATGGGTGTGTTATGTGTTCAGTTAAATCCCTAAATGGGAAACTTTGAAATAATTTTCTTCCACAATCATCACCTAACAGTGTTACTTGGAGTCATTTCCATATAGGAAAGAAATAAGAAAGATAAAGAAAAATGAGGAGAGAGAAAGACAGAGATATTCACACACACACACACACAGAGAGAGAGAGAGAGAGAGAGAGAGAGAGAGAGAGAGAGAGAGAGAGAGAGAGAGAGAAAGGTAGTAGAATGAATGAGGTAGTGGTGTACAGTTTAACAGAGAGTTTGGCTGATTCTATATCTCCAGACTGATATAACCCCTTAACAGGTATCTTTGGTTGTGGCAGAGGTCAGGTTCACAGAGACCATGTCCAAGGTTGCTTTCACCATGTTCTTAGCAGTACTGGGTGTTAGACAGGTTTGTAATTCCCTGTAGACTTTGGGCCTCTCTTAGAATTTTGCATTTTGAAGGCTTATAGTTATAAGTACTTTACTAGCTTCTTTGAGATATAAAACTTCACTCAGTTTTAAAATTGAAAAACCATCTTTTTGGAGAAAGCTGTAATCTGAAACAATGGACATGAACATATTGGCCCTGTTTCTCAGTGCCTCAGATTCTAAGGTTGACTCTGACAGGAACTCATCACTAACTACAGATGACATAATAATATTTATTACCCTTTCCTGCCCCTTCACCAGCATTATGCACTAAGCTCACTCATTTCTAGAACTTAAAACCTTCCTTATTTTTTCACTACTTTGACACACTTGGTATAAGTTTTCCTTGATTCTCCAGTTGAAGGAGTTAGCCATTAACTAAGAAGTTGACTTTGGGAGCCAATATATTCTAGATTCACAGATAGATCCTGAAACTATCCACAATTGCAGCAGATGGCTGTGAATGGGGTCCCTTTGTTGAAAGAACAAAAGGTAGGTAACATAATCTGATGTCTGCTCTAAGGAAATTCAGGGCTTTAAGGCAAACAACTCCTGTTCTTATTAAAACCAGTAGCTTCAGCATTTTTGTGTAGAAAGTAATATTCTTATTTGTATTAAATTTAACCTCTGGGGGTTAATCCTAGGGGCCTGCTAAGTGCAAGGTATGTATATCCACTGTCCCTCAGCTACAACCCTCAGACCTAGGTTTTTTGTTGTTGTTGCTCTTTCTGTGAGAAAAGAAACTTTCAACAAATGTGTCATCTAAAGCTTCATTTTTAATTTCTCTGCAAATGTGAGTGCCCATATTTGCAATTTATTTTCTTGTTTATCCTGTGGCTGTGTTCTTAAGACCGTATTCTTCCATCTGTAATCCAAAGGTCACTTGATGCTTCTCTCAAATTCTTGACCAAATTTCTTACTATATAACTAATTAAAACGAAAACTCAACCTCAAATATGTAGGCCAATAAATTCTTAGGAGCAGGTGTGTCTACAGCCAAGTTATTTTCATATGTATCATCTCCCAGAGCTTACATATGACTTTTATTTTGTTGACTCTTTTTTGACTGCATATTCTATGTGCAAGCATGAGATTTGAGTCAACCTATATAAGTTTGCAACAAATCCCCAGTTTACTGATGTTTGAGTGAATAAAAGCCTTAATATCACTAGGAACACCTGGGTCTATAGACTCAGTGTCTGAGTAGCACAGAAGCTAACAGCTAAATAATAAAATGGCTATGTATAATAAATGAGTTTTGTCATTTTTCAAATTGAATATTAAAGATTTACAATACTTTTTTTTCACTTAAGATTAGAATCAGCAGAGATACCCCTATTGCTCACAAGTACACAGTTTTATAAATTACCCAAAATGTGTGCAGAGTGACAAGACACTATTTTACCAATTAAGAAACTACAAACAGTATTCAGAAAATTTTCTGTTGTTTCATCTTAATTAATGACATCATTATTTTCCCTGTAATATACCTTTAAGTTTTATTGTGAACACCATTCTATACATGCATCTGTTTAGTGTGCATACCTTGCAAATAGAGTTCTCCAGTATCTATGGATTTTTGACTGATTATATTTTAATAATCTCTGTTTTGTTTTGCTATATCTCATTCTTTTTATGAGTATTTGGAACTATATTATATTAATAGGAATGGACTTATTTATTCTTAAAATTGCTAGATTTGTGGTTCACTTTTGAGCCCTTAAAATAATGTTATTAACTATGCAATTAATCTCATGGCACATTTGACATACATATGTAAATATCTCAATTTAATTTATGGTTAGAAACATAATTTTATACCTTTTAACTTATTTACTATTTTTCCATCTGTGTGAATGTATATCTATGCACCATGTTCATACAGTGTCCATGGAGGCCAGAAGATGGTGTTTGATTTTCTAAGACTATTGTTGTGATGCTGACAATGGGTGCTGACAATAAAATCTGGGTCCCATGAAAGAGCATTCAGTGCTCTTAACCACCAAGCTATCTTTCCAAGCCCAGAAGCATACGTTTTGTTTATATTGTATATGTATATACATATGTATTATATGTATATATTAAACATATACATAATATATGTATACATACATATATAATACATATGTAATGTTATGTTGTTGTATGATGATCTGTAGGCTTAGCTTTAATGACTTCTATTAAATAGAATTTAGTTTTTTTGTACCATATAGGTGCATCACTTAATTCATCTTTTATTTTAATGTGTTCTTATTTGATATTGTTTACATTCAGTGTGCATTAGTGTTTTGCTTGCATTCATGTCTCTGTGAGAATGTTGGATCTCCTGGAACTGGAGTTATAGATAGTTGTGAGCTGCCTTGTGGCTCTTGGGAATTGAACCTGTGTCCTCTGGATGACTAGCCATTGTTCTTAACCACTAAGCCATCCCTCCAGCCCCTTAGTTCATATTATTAACAACACTTCACATTTTTCAAATTTTGTGAACTAAGGCAATATGCCCTTATTTGACTATTACAGTATTGTTTGTTTTTCTTTTTTCTCTAACAAGTAATGTTGAGAATTTTAAAAAGTGCAAGTGTTTATGTGAATATCTTCCTCTGATGACTTGCCTAATCAACATACTCTTTTCCTTAATTATTTTTATTTTTATTTACGTGTGTGTGTGTGTGTGTGTGTGTGTGTGTGTGTGTGTGTCTTTAGGTGGGTATACTTCACATCTATGAGAGAGCCTTCAGTGACCAGAATAAGGCATACATCCCCTGGAGCTGTAGTTAAAGTTGCTTGTGAACTTCCAGAATGAGTGTTAGGATTCTCTGTGATTTTAATTCTGAGCCTTCTCTCAAATGTCATATGCATTTTCTATTACTTTGATTATTTATTTATATTTTAAGCCTTATCTTTGTCTGCTCTGTAACTCCTGAATCAATCACAATGTCCATGGTGCTGATCTCCTTTTTTCTTATGTACTCTTTATAGCCTTTCAGATAATAGATGTTCATTATGTATTAAAGTTATTTAATAGATATCTTTTGTAAAGACTCCTTATTTTATCATAGGACATGTCATCAATTAGTCTTTTAAGGAATCTGATAAAGAGATATTAAAATGATATTGTAACTCTTTGAGTCAATATCAAGAGACCTTGCTCAGCATTCATTTTCTGTATTAATTATAGGAAGATGCTATCTTTCATTTTATGGGTCAGCTGCAGAAGTTCAGCAAATGGACACTATTGTTATGGCTGGAAGGAACCTCTGATTCTCGGGGTATTGAGAGAATTTATTTAGGATGGGACAATATATGCTGAATCTCAATTCATAGGAAATAACATATTTAAGGCACTCATATTCACTAGAAGTACATAAAAGCACAGAGAGCAAATTAGAGTCATTATATTTACAAACACAAACATGTAGGCTCACATCCATCATACAAACTTGCACACACTATCCTCTAATTGCTGGCATTCTAATTACATCCCACTTTGTGGCTCAGAAACAAATGAGGATCTTTGCAACTGCCAATTGCAGTAATAGTAGATGATGCTCACTGTAAAATCTAGCATCTGCCAAGTTCAAATCTGTGATTAATGCTAATGCCAGTTGCATATTGTTGACATACAGTGCACCTGCACACATAGTCTCCACAACAGGCATCATATATTACCATTATATCAGCAAGGTTTGTTTCCAAACTTGGAACAGATTTTAACACATATTGATTCACAGTTACCTGCCAGTGCCAAAGCATCATGAAAAAACATTTAGAAAACAAAGTAGGAAACACACTATATTCTTTAAAAGAATTCAAAGTCTACAGTTGAAGTTGTTAAGTACCATAGGTTGACCTACTATGAGAATTTGGATTGGATATTGTTTTGATTCTTATTGTAGGAGAGCTCAGATAGAAAAAAAGACATGTTTACAAAATTATTAAATATATACTTCTGGTTTGATGAAATATTAATAAAAAGTGAAAATATATACCTTACCTAAATTATTTATGTAGCATGTACTGTGTTCTGATTTTTATTCCTTTTCTTATTTTAGACTCACTATGACATGAAAGTTGTTGTTTTATTTTCTGTTATAGGTAAGTAAACAGCAAAGCTACTCTCTGATAAACCTCAAATGGGAAATGTAAAGCCTGGTCTTGTATCTCTACAGAACTCTACATTTTGCAGGATTTTTCCTGAGAAAGTAGTAAATACATTGTAAGTTTTCACTAGAAAATTTACTGTAAAATACCCTTGGGATTTGGGATGGCTAATATTCTAGGACCTTATCTTACTTGGTTTTCTGTTGCTTTGGCAAACCTTCTGAAGAAATATAAATTAAAAAAAAAAAACCAGAAAAGTTCATTTGGGATCACAGTTTAAGAAAACTCTCTCCAAATTCCTTTGGTAGTATTGCATTGAGTCTATATCAGCACAAAGGATTATGTTTGAAACACAGAGCAGGAGAGGTTACTCCCCTCATAGTGGCCGAGAAATAAATTAGGGAGAGGAATTAGCCAAGACTCTACTTTCTTTTCTTTTTTTTTTTTTTTGTTTTGTTTCTCTTCTTTTTTTAAAAACTTCTTTGAAAATCAATATCAAACTTTATATAAAAAACAAATAATCCTGAATAGCTTAAAAAAGAACCATATAGTTATAAAACTTCTCTTTTATCTAAAATACATGAAACATAATTGGGTTCAGCTACAGATGAAGAATGCACAAACAGTAGGCCACAGCTAATGCCTATGGATGAACTATTGCAACCACAAATTTCAACTAAGCCACCCTTCTACAGCCAAACCAGAGCTTATTTATTTGTTTTGTTTCGTGAGTGTGTGTGTGTTTTAAATCATTTTATTCATTCATTGTCTTTCTTTGAAATAAGAATGTCTTTGTTTAAAGTCCACTAATGAGTGAGTACATCTACTGCGTATTCTTCTGGTTTTGTGATACCTCACTCAGGAGGATATTCACCAAATCCATCCATTTGCCTGCAAATTTTAGTATATTATTTTTTCTTAGTGCTGAGTATTACTCCATTGTGTATATGATTGTGTAGATGTACCACAGTTTGTTAATCCATTTCTTATCTAAGGGACATTTAGGTTGTTTCCAGTTTTTACTATTACGAATAATGCTGCTATGAACATAGGTGAGCTGATACTTTGACAAATGAATGTGTGTCTTTAGGGTATATGCCCAATGGTGGTATTGCTGTATCTTTGGGGAGAGTGAGTCTCAGTTTCTGGATAAACCTACATACTGCATTCCAGAGTAGCTGAACAAGTTTACAATCCCACCAACAATGGAGGAGTATTCCCCCTGCTCCACATCTTCTCTAGTTTAGGGTGCCATCTGTGTTTTTAATCTTAGCCATTCTGACAAGTGTAAGGTGGTATCTCAAAGTTGTTTTAATTTATAGTTTTCTGATGGGTATAGATACTGAATATTTTTTTCAAGTGCCTTCTAGCCATTTGTAATTCTTCTCCTGAGAATTCCCTTTTTAGTTCTGATCCCCATTTTTTAATTGGGTTATTCAGGGTTTGGGGCTCTAGTTTTTTGAGTTCTCTATATATTTTAGAGATCAGTTCTCTGTCTCTTGTAGGGTTGGTAAAAATCTTTTCCCATTCTGTAGGCTGTCCTTTTGTTTTAATGACTGTGTCCTTGGCCTTACAGAAACTTCCCAGTTTCAGGAGGTCCAACTTATTGATTGTTGTACTTAGTGTCTCTGCTACTGGTGTTATAATTAGGAAGTTTTCACCTGTACCAATACATTGAATGGTATTTCCCACTTTCTTTTCTATCAAGTTCAATGTAGCTGGGTTTATGTTGAGGTCTTTGATCCACTTGGATTTGAGTTTTGTGCAGGGTGATATGCTTGGATCTATTTGTGTTTTTCTAAATACTGCTATCCAGGTATATTAACATAATTTGTTGAAGGTACTATCTTTTTTTCCATTGAATATTTTTTACCTCTTAGTCAAATAGATGTTAATAGGTGTATGTGTTAATGTCTGAGTCTTTAATTCGATTCCCTTGTTCCACAAGTCTGTTTTTATGCCAGTATCAGGCTGTTAATAAATTACTGTAATTCTATAGTATAACTTGAAGTCGGGGATGGAGATGCTTTCTGAGATTCTTTTGTTGAGCAAAATTGTTTTGGCAATCCTGGGTTTTCTATTATTCCAAATGAAATTGTGTATTGTTCTTTCAAGGTCTATAAATAATTGTGTTAGCATTTTGATGGGAAGTGCATTGAATCTGTAGATTGCTTTTGGTAAGATTGCCATTTTTACAATGTTGATCCTACCTATCCAGGAGCATGGGAATTCTTTCTGTTTTTTGATATCCTCTTCAGTGATTTAAAGTTTTTTTCACACAGATCTGTTACTTCTTTGGTTATAGTTTCACTGAGGTATTTAATTCTACTTGCAGCTATTATAAAGGGTGATGTTTCCTTTATTTTTTTTTCAGCCTGTTTTTCTTTAGTGTATAGGAGGACTAATGATTTTTTTTTATTAATCTTGTATCCTGTTACATTGCTGAAGTTGTTTATCAGCTGTAAAAGTTCCCTGGTAGAAACTTGTGGATCACTTATGTATACAATCATATCCTCTTCAAATAGAGATAGTTTCAATTCTTCTTTTCCAATTTGTATCCCCTTAATCTCCATATGTTCTATTATGACTTTAGCTAAAATTAGAGAACTATATTGAATAAAGAAGGGGAGAGGGGACAGTCTTATCTAGTCCTTGATTTTAGTGGAATTGTTTTGAGTTTCTCTCCATTTAGTTTGATGTTGCCCCTTGACTTCTTGGAAATCACCTTAATTATCCTTAGGAATTTTCCCTGTATTTCTGATCTCCTCATGACTTTTATTATAAAGGAATGTTGGACTTTGTCAAAAACTTTTTCAGCATCTAAGGAGATGATTATGTTTTTTTTTTCCCTTCAATTTGTTTATGTGATGGATGTCATTTACACTTTTTTGCATTTTGAACCATCCCTGCATTTCTGTGGTGAAGCCTACTTGATTTGCTTTTTGTCATGGTGTTTATTACAGAAACTTAAAAGTAAACACATATACAGAAGCAACAAGTATAAAACCACATTATCATATATACAAAACTAACAAAACAAAACAATCACAATATCATTATAATCTGCCAACTAAGTCTTCAACATACCAATATTCATGGATATTTAAGACCCAAAAGTAGTATGCTGGTGGAGGTGGTATTAGTATTTTTTATTATAAATGTCACAGCTGGGAGGACATTGAAACTCCATCCATGGTCCAGAGCAGAGTCAGAGACAAGCCCTATGCCCTGCCTGGCTGGTTCCCGTCTCCAGGGTGAACTGTCATCAGACAAGAACTAAGGACTTTTAAACTCTGTCTATATCCAGAGTGGAGTCAAAGGCAAACAGATTCCAGTTCCTGAGCCCCAGTCCGAAGAATTCCTCTCTGGGATCAGGCTCAAACCCAAGGGTCTGATCTCAGACTTTTCCCAGCCGAAGGCCCTAGGCCCTGTACAGTTGGACGCCATCTCCAGGGCAAACTGCATCATTAGACAAGGATTGACGGCTTTGGAAACACAGTCCCATGTCCAGAGCAGAGTCAAAGATCGAATAGACCCCTTGCTCAGAGCAGAAAGGAGACACACAAGCGCTCTAGCCTCAACTTACTAGAATTTGAGTAATTGTGAACCTCTGAAGCCAGGGGCAGAAAAAGTGCAAGGATACATGTAGCAATATGTTGAAAAACAAGGAAATACCTGAAGAAACTTATGGTTCTACAACTAAAAGACCTAAAAAGAACAATGAAGATGAAACAGAAGGAAACAAAAGCAAAAACACCTTAATGAAGATTATTGAAGCCTTCAAAGAAAATACAAAAAAATTCCCTTAAAGAAATACAAGAAAATACAAACAAAAAATTGGAAGAGATGAACAAATCCTGGAAAGAAAACCAAGAAAAGAAAACCAAAAAATGAAAGAAACATTCCAGGAACTAAAAACTGAAACAGAAGCAATAAAAAAGCACAAAATGAGGCAAAGGTAGGAATAAAAATCCTAAAGAAAAGAGCTAGAGCTACAGATACAAGCATAACCAACAGAATCCAAGAGATAGAAGAGAGAATCTCTGGATTAGAAGACTCAATAGTGGAAATAGATACATCAGTCAAAAAGAAAGAAAAAAAAAAACATGAAAACCAAAACAACCATAACACAAAACATTCTGAAAATTTAGGACACCATAAAAAGACCTACCCTGAGAATCATAGGAATAGAAAAAGGAGAATAACAACTCAAAGGCACAGATAATGTATTCAATAAAATCATAGAAGGTGACTTTCCCAATCTAAAGAAGGAAATGCCTATAAAGATACAAGAAACTTACAAAACACCAAATAGATTTGACCTCCCAAAAAAGTCTGCTCACCACATAATAATCAAGCCACAAAATATACAGAACAAAGAAAAAATTTTAAGAGCTTCAAAAGAAAAGGGCCAATTATGTATAAAGGCCGACCCATCAGAATCACATGTGAATATACAATGGAAACAACAAAACAAGAAGGTCTACGGACACAAGTCATACGGACACTAAAAGAGCATGGCTGCCAACCTAGAATACTATACCCAGCAAACTATCAATCACCATAGATGGAGTAAACAAGATATTTCATGAAAAAATCAGACTTAAACAATACCTATCTACAAACACGGCCATTCAGAAAGTATTAGAGGGAAAACTCCAACCTAAGGATCCCAGATATACCCATGAAACAAACAGTAGATAATCCTACAGAAGAAACACCCAGAGTAAGGAAATTCATACAACCCACAACCAAAAATAACAGGAAATATCAATCAATGGTCACTAATATTCCTTAATATCAATGCACTCAATTCATCTATTAAAAAGACACATCCTAACACAATGTATATAAAAATAAAAATCATCCTTCTGCTGCATACAAGAAACACACCTCAACCTTAAAACAGGCACAGGCTCAGAGAAAAGGCTGGGCAAAAGATTTTCCTAACCCTAACCCTAACCCTCAAACTGTTTCACACAGTAGAAAATTAAGGGATATTGACAAATTCTACTTATAAGGCCACAATTACCCTAATATCCAAGCCACTCAAAGACACAACAAAGAAGGAGAATTACAGATCAATTTTCCTCATGAATATTGATGCTAAAATTCTCAACAGAATTCTGGCATAACATATACAACAGCATGTAAAATATATCATCCATCATAATCAAGTAGACTTCCTCTCAGAAATGCAGGGATGGTTTAACATACAAAAGACCATAAATGCCATCCACTATATAAACAAACTGTAGGGAAAAAAACCAAATGATCATATCCTTAGACATTGAACAAACCTTTGACAAAATTCAACACACCTTTATGTAAAACTCCTGAAGAGATCAGCTATACAGGGAAAATATCTGAATATAATAGAGGTGATTTGGAATAACCCAACAGCCAACATCAAACTTAATGGAGAAAAACTCAAAGCAATCTCACTAAAATCATGAACTAGACAAGGATGTCCTCTTTCTGCTTATGTACTCAATATAGTCTCGAGGTTTGAGCTAAAGCAATATGGGAATGAAAGGGAATTAAGGGGATACAAATTGGAAAAGAAGAAGTGAAGCTATCTCTATTTGCAAATTATATGATTACATACATAAGTCATCCACAAAATTCTACCAGGGAACTTCTATAGCTGATAAACAACTTCAGCAATGTAGCAGGATACAAGATTAACTCAAAGAAATCAGTACCCCTCCTATGCACTAAAGACAAAAGGGCTGAAAAAGAAATAAGTGAAACATCATCCTTTATAATAGCTGAAAATAGCATTAAATACCTTGGAGTAACTATAACCAAAGGAATAATAGATCTATTTGACAAAAACTTTAAATCACTGAAGAAAGAATTTGAAGAGGATATCAGAAAATGGAAAGCTCTCCCATGTTCCTGGATAGGTAGAATCAACATAGTAAAAATGGTAATCCTACCAGAAGCAATCTACAGATTCAATGCAGTGTCCATCAAAATCCCAACCAATATTTCACAGACTTTGAAAGAACAATACTCAACTTCATTTGGAATAACAGGAAAGCCAGATTGCCAAAACAATTTTGCTCAACAAAAGAACCTCAGGAGGCATCACTATGTCCGACTTCAAGTTATACAATAGAGCTACAGTAACAAAAACAGACTGGTACTGGCATAAAAACAGACTTATGGATCAATGGAATCGAATTGAAGATCCTTACATAAACCTCAAAACCTGTGAACACCTGATCTTTGAGAAAGAGGCTCAAGGTACTCAGTGGAAAAAAATATAGTATCTTTAAAAAATGATGTTTGCATAGCTGGATGGTTGTGTGTAGGAAAATGCAAGTAGGTACAAGCCTATCTGCACAAAACTCAAATCCAAGAGGATCAATGACCTCAACCAAAACTCAGGCACACTGAACCTGATCAAAAAGAAAGTGGGAAACACCCCCCAATGCATTGGCACAGGTTCCTAATTATAACACCAGTAGCATAGACACTAAGAACAACAATCAATAAGTTGGACCTCCTGAAACTGGGAAGTTTCTGTAAGGCCAAGCACAATGTCAATAGAAGAAAACAAGAGCCTATAGAATGTGAAAAGATTTTCACCAACCTTTCAAGGGACAGAGGATTGTTCTCTAAAATATAGAGAACACAAGAAACTAGAGTCAAAACCTTAAATAAACTAATCAAAAAATTGGGCTCAAAACTAAAAAGGGAATTCTCAGCAGATGATTTACAAATGGCTGAATAGCACTTGAGAAAGTGCGCCACATCTTTAGCCATCAGAGAAATAACAAATCAAATCAACTTTGAGATACCACCTTATACTTGTCAGATTGGCTAAGACAAAAGACACAGATGACAACCTATGCTGGAGAGGTTGCAGAGCAAGGCAAACATTCCTCCATTGTTGGTGGAAGTATAAGCTTCTTCAGCCACTCTGGAATGTCCTATGGCAGTTTCTCAGAAAACTGGGAATCAATTTCCTCAAAGATCCAGCAATACTACTACTGGGCATATATACTAAAGATGTACATTCATATTCCAAAGGCATTAGCTCAACTATGTTCATAACAGCATTATTAATAAAACAAGATCCTGGAAACAACCTAGATGTTCCTCAACTGAAGAATGGATTAACAAAGTATGGTACATCTACTTAAGGGAATACTAATCAGCAGTAAGAAAAAATGATATCCTAAAATTTGCAGGCAATGGGTGGATTTGGAAAATATCTCCTTGAGTGAAGCCTCACAAACTCAGAAAGACAAACAGGGGATTTATTCACTAGTTAGTAGACTTTAAAGAAAAAAAATTAAACATGTCCAAGTTGCAAACCACAACCACTGAACAGCTGGGGATCTGAAACACCTTGGACTGGCACCTTGGAGCACATTCCCTCCAGAGAAACACCTGATCCATTCTCGATGTGGGGGTGAGGAAAGCAGATCTGCCTGGAGTGGTTGTTGAACTAAGCCACCTTGGGACCTTGAGACCTCCTACCCTTGTTGGGGAGGAGATAAACTGATGGAGAGAAGAGTGAGTGTCTGGGAGAGGCAGGAGGGGTTAGGGAGCCTGAACAAGAGGATACATGGATAAAAAAATATGACTTTTTCATAATAATTATAATAATAAAAGAAAAAATAAATGTAACAGCTGAAAAGACCAATATTCTTGACAACCAGGGTAGATAAAGAAATTGAATGAATTAAACAAACAAATCTTTCTATAAGTAAGTCACCATAGAGCATGTTTACCTATCTGGTTATTGTCTGTAGATATTTTGGCATTATAGCAGCAATCTTGGAAATTTAGATCTTCCACCTATAAACTGAAGTCTAGGGTATAAACTCCTGCCCAAATCTTTGAGACTGAAGATGATCCTTGGTATAAACTCTATTCAACACATGAAGGGTAGGATGACTGATGCTTCTGTTCAAGTAGGTATAGAGAAAATCCAGATTGTCCCCATCTTTCTGTCTACTTTAGGACCTCAACAAATTGGAGTTGTCTATAAACACTGGGGAGAACAGTCTGCCTGGCAAAGTTTACCAATTCAAATATTAATCTATTCTGGAGCATCCATATAGCATACCCAAAAATAATGTTTAATTTACACTCCTCAGCCTTTTCAAGTGTAGTATCTGATCTTATTCCGTTAGTATTTAATACATTCTCTAAGGATGATGCATTAAGTGAACTTTTAGAACTAGAAGAATGGGTGGAAACATGATTTATCCACTCTACACGTTGACCTAGTATTGCAGTACCTTCAGAAAAGTTCAAAACTCAGGAAACAGTTAAACTGATTAAACTGAAAAAAATAAACAGTACTTGTACAAATACTGGGCATGCCATGCAAGAGGCAAGTTATTGAAGCTTTAGTTAGAACTCCATACCCCTGTTTATTCTTTGCATTTTGAGACTTACTTACATGATTAAACTAATCTTATGATATCTTACTTTATCATCAACTTCTTCATAATACGTCTGCTGCTAATACAAATATTCATGAAAGTAGAACCAGCACTGTGAGAGGATTGTGCTTTCTTCCTCTTATGTCACCACATCCTTTCAACTCCAACATGGTAAGTTTAACTTGCCCAATGCTACATTTAAATCTAGTGTATAGATGAAACTGAGTCTCATGGAACATGGTGTCCATTGGATATCACAACAAATGGTGGATAATAAACCTTCATGAATAAGTTTCAGGATAATAGTAATAATAAATGGTGCATTATCTTTGAGGTCAGATACCTCATTTAATCCCTTCTCAATCATTTACTTTCAAGGATATGACTATAAAAATTGGAAACTTTTATTTCTAGCTTTACTACTTGTTGATTGATGGTGGTAAGAATATTCCCTAAAATGTGTAATGATTGAAGTACCATAGAATATATCAAATAAATAATTTTTGTGGTCTCCAACCTCATGAGCATCAATTTGGCATACCCATTGATTTCAAAATAAGCTTTTCAGAAAAATGTATATATATATTTATATATATTTTTTAATGAGATAAAAATTCTATGAACAAACTGATGACATTAGCATATAAAAGTAGGAACAGCTTTGAATGAGTCAGAACAAAGAAATTCTGTGTAATAGGAATCCTTTCTTTACCCTACTTATCATGGGTCCTGAAGTCATTTTGAGTTTTAAAGTTCTGTTAAATAATGTTTAAAATACATATGCTCAGCCCATCTTAATAGTTGTATCAATTCATGTATCCACATATGAAAGAATTTTAGTGGTAGTTTTTTTTTTTTTTTTCACAGAACAGTTCAGACAGCCAAGGAGTAGAATTTTCCATCACCCTTTCTAAGTAGGTGTGCCCTTTCATGACATGAACATGTCTTCTTACAATGCCTCCCACTTACTTTTCCTCATCTTCTAACATTGGACCTTCCTTAATGTGACCTAGACTTATTTTTATTAACTCCCACACTCACACAAGAGCATTTTGAGTCTTTGTGTGCCAGGCTGGGGACCAGATGTAAATGATCCATTTAATTATATAACCTGGAGTTCCTTGAGTTTGCTCTTGCTAAAATAACATTTTACATACCTGAACTTTTTTCCTTTAGCTTTTCAGACATTCCTAGATTTTGCCAGCTCTGGCATTTTTCAGTAACAATATATTTTTCTGACAGTCCCATTGAAAGAAAGTAAAGCTTAACACCTTTCAATTCTGAAGTTGCCTTTGGCTCTCACACAGGCATCTGTCATTATAGGTACTATTTTGGGGGTTCAGCAATGCACAGAGTTTGGAAGACTGTACTGTGCCAAAAATCAACATAAATCAGATACTGTCATTCTTCTGCTTTTACTAACCAATGGTTTGTATTGTGCTCAAACACTTGTGCTTGCCTAAATACAGTAGCCTGCATGCACAGAATGTCTTGCTCTTTCAACAGCATCAAATACCAAGCATCTCCTCTCTTTGCTCCATCCACTATGACCTAGTTTCTGTTTTGATTTCACTCTGAATTGATTTCTATTTCAAGCTTTATGCTGTTTTCTGTCAAGAATGCTTCCCTGACTTTAGGAAACTGCTCCTGCATACTTCTCAGCCTTTTTATTTAAACATCATATTCTTGACAGAGTTTTTGATAGATTTCTGACCTACCTTAACTTCTCAGATTCATTCTGTCACCCAGGGCTAATTGTATATAAACCACACATGTGTTTTGCTCTGTTTATTGTTACTTTTCTTTCTTTGCAAAATTATTCCAATTAAGGAATTACATTTGAGTTGTTTGTTACTCTTGTTTTAGAATTAACATTCCATGGCTGGAAAAAAATCTAAATATGTTTTACCTTTTAAAAGATAATAGAGTATGATATTTTATAAAAATTGCAGTGTTTTAAATTGATTATTATTTTATTTAAACATGAGACCTTTCAAATCTGAAATGCTTCCTCATAAAATTAAGTATTTTAATTTAATATTTAATTGAGTGTGAGATACACAGATATCACATCTTTTGTTAGTGTTTCTATCTGGTCACATAAGCCTTCTGTGTTTGTACAGAGTCACAATATATGTGCTAAGTGAATGGAAGTGATTCTGTGTCCTTCTCTTGAAGCAGGGATAAGAAATCCAGAGAATCATTAGGTTATACTTCAAATGCTTGCACATCACAAAATTAAGAAAAACTAAAAGAAGTTGACAACTTTTTAAATATATACTACTTAACAAAGTTAAATCAATATCATATAAATAATTCCAACAGACCTATCACCCCTGAGGAAACACTCATTAAAGTCGTCCAATAAATAATAACTCCTGGTCATATAGTTTTAATGTAGCCTTCTACCAGACATTCAAAGGAAGGCCAATATCAATAGTCTTCAAATTCTTCCTTAAAAGAGAAACACAAGGACATTTCCAAATTCTTTCTCTGAGGCCATTGTCACCGTAATACCCAAACCACACAAACGTTCAACAACAACAACAACAAAAATATAGATCAATGTCATCGATCAATTTTGATCCAAAAATACTCAGTAAAATACTGACAAACCAATCCCAAGAACACATACAATATATCATCCAACATGATCTAGTAGGCTTTATTCCAGAAATGCAGGGATGGTTCAACATATAAAAATCTGTCAATGTAATCCCCTACATAAACAAACTAAAAGAAAAAAGCATGATCATCTTATTAGATAATGAAAATTCCTTTGACAAAATCCAACACCCCTGTATGATAAAAGCCTTGGAGAGATCAAAGAAACAAGGGAATTATTTAAATACAAAAAAAGAGAGAACAATATATGACAAGCCAATTGCAAACATCAAATTAAATGGAGAAAAAAATAAAACAATTTTACTAAAATCAAGAACAAGACAAAGTTGTCTTCTTTTTCCCTATCAAGTCAATAAAGTACTTGAAGGTCTAACTAGAATAATAAAACAGTTAAAGAAAGTGAAGGAGATTCAAATTAGAGAGGAAGAAGTCCCAGTATCACTATTCATAGAGGATATGGTAATATACATAAGAAACCCTCAAAAATATATCAGAAAATGTCTGCAGCTGCTAACACCTTTAATCAAATGGCTGGATACAAGAATAACTACAAAAAATCAGTAGCCCCCAATATACACATGATAAGTATATATTGAAAGTAATAAGAAAGAAGCCAGAGCATCTCCACCATTTACAATAGCCTAAAACACTATAAAATAGATTGGTATAACCCTATCCAAGCATGTTAAAGACTTGTATGACAAGAACATCAAATCTTGAAGAAATAAACTGAAGAAAACTTCAGAAGATGGAATTTTTCCCATGCTTATGGATTGGTAGGATTAACATAGTAAAAATGACCATCTCACCAAAAGCAATTGCCATTAAAATTACAACACAATTCTTTGCAGACCTAAAACAAACCACTATTAACTTAAATGAAAAAATAAAATAAAGCAACAACAAAACCTAGCATAGCTAAAATAATACTGCACAATAGAACTTTCAGATATTTTACTATTCCTGACTTACGCTTTACTAAAGAACAATATTAATAATAATCTAATGCTACTGGCATGAAAAGAGACAAGTGGATCAATGGGAAAAATATCAAAGCCACAGATATAAATTGACACATCTATGACCACATAATTTTTTGACAAAAAAATATAAAATGATAAAAAGAAAGCAACTTCAACAAATGTTGTTGGTCCAACTGGATGTTGGCATGCAAAAGAATATAAATAGATCCATATCTATCACCCTGCACAAAATTCAAGTCCAGGTGAATCAAAGACCTGAAACTGATACCAGAAAAATTAGGAAATAATTTCATAGGAACAAGAGACAACTTGAACATACCACTAATAGCACAAAAACTAAAATTAAAATTTATAAATGGAACCTCATGAAATTGAAAAGTTTCTGTAAGACAAAACAAGGACAACAACAACAACAACAACAACAACAGCAAACCCACCACAATAGGACAAAATGACAGCCTACAGAATGGGAAAAGATCATCATCAACCTAATATCTGACAAAGAGATGATTTCCAAGATTAGATATAAAAAAGCAGTCTAATTGAAAAATGAGGTAGCAATCTAAACTGAGAATTTTTGACAAAAGAATTTTAAATTGCAAAGAAACAACTAAATAGGTATTAAGCATTCTTTGCCATCAAGAAAATGCAAATCAAAGCAATTCGAAGAATCAATCTTGTACTTATTAGAATGACTAAGATCAAAAACACAAGCAATACCTGATGCTGAAGAGTATGTGTAGCAAAAGGCATACTCCACTCCTGGTGGGAATATAAACTTGAACAGCCACTTTGGATGACCTTTGGCAGTTTCTCTCAAAGCTGGGAATCAATCTACCAAAAGGCCAAACTATATGAACCTGCTCAATCATACCACATGGATCATTGCTCAACTACGTTCAAAACAGATTTATTTATACTATTCAGAACTTAGAAATAGCTAAATGTCCCTTAGTGAATGAACAGAAAAAGATAATGTGGTACGGTCGGTTCTGGTTCTGGGACCAGGTGCTGTCTGCAGAGTGTGTACCCATGCATTCTGTAGCAGACAGAGATAAGCTCTGACTGCCACGGTCCCCCCAGTTGCTGCTGAGGGAATTTGCACGGCCGCCACCCAGCCTCCAATTGGTCAAACAGAGAAAGATTGAAGACTGGAAATTCAGTCCCCTACGCAGAACAGAGGTAGAGATTAAGCAGACTTTTTCCTCAGAGGTGACAGGAGGCACACAAGCCCGAGTGCCACAACTGACCAGGAACCACCTAATTGAGAACCACTGAAGCCATGGGCAGACTCTAGTGCAAAAATTTACATAATAATATATAGAATAACAAGGTAACTCCAGAAGAAAGTGGCGATCCTACAAATACAAGACCTGAACTGAACAATGAAGAGGAAACAGAAGGAAGCAAGACCAAAAATTCCTTTTTGATGATCATCGAAGCTCTAAAAGAAGATATGAAAAAAAGCCTTAAAGAAATAGAAGAAAGTACAAACAAAAAATTGGAAGAGATGAACAAATCTATGAAAGAAACATGCCAGGAACTAAAAGCTGAAATAGAAGCAATAAAAAAAGGTACAAAATGAGGCAAAGATGGAAATAGAAAATCTGAAGAAAAAAGCTGGAACCACAGATACAAGCATAATAAAGTTCAAGAGATGGAAGATAAAATCTCTGAAGTGGAAGACTCAGTAGCTCAAATAGATATATCAGTCAAAGAAAAGTAAAACTAAATAAGCCATAACTCAAAATGTTCAGGAAATCTGGGACACCATGAAAAGACCTAATTTGAGAATAATAGGAATAGAAGAAGGAGAAGAATACCAGATCAAAGGCACAGATAATGTTTTCAATAGAATCATAAAAAAATTCCCTAACCTGAAGAAGGAAATGCCTATAAAGAAACAAGAAGCTTACAGAACACCAAATAGATATGACCCCCCAAAAAAGTCAGCATGCCACATTATAATCAAACCACAAAACATACAGAACAAAGAAAAAAATTTAAGAGCTGAAAAAGACAAGGGCCAACTTACATATAAAGGCAGACCCATCAGAATAACACCTGATTATTCAATGGAAACGATGAAAGCTAGAAGGGCTTAGTCAGAAGTTATACAGACGCGAAAAGAGCATGGCTGCCAAACTAGAATACTATACCCTGCAAAATTATCAATCACCATAGATGGAGTAAACAAGATATTTCATGACAAAGAAACAATACCCATCTACCAATCCAGCACTACAGAGAGTATTAGAGGAAAAACTCCAACCTAAGGACCCCAGATACTCCCATGAAACCACAAACAATCAATAATTCCACAAAAGAATAATCCAGAAAAAAGGAAATACAAATAAGTTACCACCAAAAATGGCAGGAAATATCAATCAATGGTCACTAATTTCCCTTAATATCAATGGATTTAACTCTCCTATAAAATGCCACACACTAAAAAGATGGATACAACAACAGAAGCCATCCTTCTGTTGCCTACAAGAAACAAACCTCAACCGCAAGGACAGACACAGGCTTAGAATAAAGGGTTGGGAAAAGATTTTCCACTCAAATGCTCCTAAGAAACAAGTGAGGGTTGCAATCCTAATATCTAACACAGTAGACTTTAAGCTAAAAGCAATTAAAAGGGACCAAGATGGTCACTACTTATTCATCACAGGAAAAATTGGTCAAGAGGAGATTTATGAACATATGAATATTCATATGAATATATGAATATAAATATGAATATTTATGCCACTAATATAAGAGCACCTACTTATGTAAAAATAACACTGCTAAAGCTCGAATCCCACATCAATTTTTACACCCTAATAGTTGGAGACTTCAATACCCCACTTTCAAACCTGGATAGGTCAACCAGACAGAGACTCAAAAGAGAAATAAGGAGTCTAAAAGAGGTTATGATGCAAATGCATTGAATAGATATCTACAGAAGCTTCCACCCAAATGCAAAGGAATATACATATTTCACAGCTCCTCATGGAACTTTCTCCAAAATTGACCACATAATTGGTCATAAAGCAAATAACAACAAATACAAAAAATGGAAATAATCCCGTGTAACATATCAGACCACCAGGGCCTAAAGTTAGAGTTCAACAACATTAAAAATTAAAGAAAGCCTACCAACTCATGGAAACTAAACATCACTCAGCTGAACCATCTCTGGGTCAAGGAATAAATTAAGAGAGAAATCAAAGTTTTCCTAGAAGTTAAGGAAAATGAATCGACAACGTATCCAAACTTGTGGGACACAATGAAAGCAGTCTTAAGAGGAAAATTCATAGCACTAGATGCCTATATGAAAAACCTAGGGAAATCCCACACTAGAGACCTAACAGCTCAGCTGAAAGCCTTAGAACAATTAGAATTCAACTCACCTAGAGGGGTAGACGGCAGGAAATAATCAAACTTAGAGCTGAAATCAATACAATTGAAATGAAAAGAACAATACAAAGAATCAATGAATCTAAGAGTTGGTTCTTTGAGAAAGTTAACAAGATAGATAAGCCCTTGGCCAAACTAATCAAAAAACAATGAGAGAGTCTTCAAATCAACAAAATCATAAATGAAAAGGGGGACATAACAACAGACCCCAAGGAAATACAGAGAATTATCAGATCATATTTTGAAAATCTGTATTCCACAAAAATGGAAAACCTAGAAGAAATGGACAGCTTTCTGGATAGGTACCACATACCAAAATTAAATGAAGATCAGATTAATTACCTAAACAGGACTATGATCCTTAAGGAATTTGAAGCTGTCATTAAAAACCTCCCCCAAAATAAAAGCCCTGGTCCAGATGGTTTCAGTGCCGAATTCTACCAGACATTCAAAGAAGAATTACTACCGTTACTCCTCAAACTATTTCACACAGTAAAAACTGAAGGAATATTGCCAAATTCCTTTTATGAAGGAACAATTACCCTAATACCCAAGCCCCTCAAAGACACAATAATGAAGGAGAATTACAGACCAATTTCCCTCATGAATATTGATGCAAAAATTCTCAACAAAATTTTGGCAAACCGTATACAACAATGTATGAAAGATATCATCCACCACGACCAAGTAGGCTTCATCCCAGTAATACAGGGCTGGTTTAAAATACGAAAAACTGTAAATGTTATCCATCACATAAACAAACTAAAGGAACAAAACCACATGATCACATCCTTAAATGCTGAAAAAGCCTTGGACAAAATCTAACACTCCTTTATGATTAAAGCGCTGGAGATATCATGTATACAGTGAGAATATCTAAATATAATAAAGGCGATTTACAAGAAGTCGACAGCCAGTATCAAACTTAATGGAGAAAAATTCAAAGCAATCCCACTAAAATCAGAAATTAGACAAAGATGTCCTCTCTCCCCTTATCTATTAAATATAGTTCTGGAAGTTTTTGCTAAAGCAATAAAGGAACGAAAAGAGATTAAGGGGATACAAATTGGAAAAGAAGAAGTGAAGCTATCTCTATTTGCAGATGATATGATTGTATACATAAGTGACCCACAAAATTCTTCCAAGGAACTGCTACAGCTGATAAACACCTTCAGTAATGTAGCAGGATACAAGATTAACTCAAAGATATCAGTAGCCCTTCTATACACTAAAGTTAGAAGAGCTGAAAAAGAAATAAGGGAAACATTATCCTTCATAATAGCTGCAAATAGTATTAAATACCTTGGAGTAACTATAACCAAAGAAGGAACAGACCTATTTGACAAAAATTTTAAATCACTGAAGAAAGAAATTGGAGAGGATATCAGAAAATGGAAAGTTCTTCCATGTTTCCTGATTGCTAGGATCAACATAGTAAAAATGGCAATTCTACCAAAGGCAATCTACAGATTCAATGCCCATCAAAATCCCAACACAATATTTTTTGGACCTTGAAAGAACAATACTCAATTTCATTTGGAATAACAGGAAAGCCAGGATTGCCAAAACAATTTTACTCAACAAAAGAACCTCAGGAGATATCACCATCCCTGACTTCAAGTTATCCTATAGAGCTACAGTAATAAAAACAGCCTGGTACTGGCATAAAAACAGTCTTGAGGATCAATGGAATAGAATTGAAGATCCAGATAATAACCCAAAAACCTATGAACACCTGATCTTTGACAAAGAGGCCCAAAACATTCAATGGAAAAAGATAGTATATTTAACAAGTGGTGTTGGCATAGCTGGATGGAAGTGTGTAGAAAAATGCAAACAGATCTGAGCCTGTCACCCTGCACAAAACTCAAATCCAAGTGGATCAAGACCTCAACATAAACCCACCCACTTTGAACTTGATAAAAAAGAAAGTGGAAAATACACTTGTATGAATTGGCACAGGTGACCACTTCCTAAATATAACACCAGTGGCACAGACACTAAGACCAACAACCAACAAGTGGGATCTCCTGAAGTTAAGAAGCTTCTGTAAAGCCAACGACACTTGTCAGTAGGACAAAATGACAGCCTACAGAATGGAAAAGATTTTCATCAACCCTACAACTGATAGAGGACTGATCTCTAAGACACATAAAGAGCTCAAGAATCTAGAGTCCAAAACCTTGAATAACCAAATCAGAAAATGTGGTTCAGATCTAAAAACGGAATTCTCAGCAGAGGAATTAGGAATGGCTGAAAGGCACCTGAAAAAGTGCTCATTATCTTTAGCCATCAGAGAAATGCAAATCAAAACAACTTTGAGATATCACCTGACACCTGTTAGATTGGCTAAGATAAATGACACAGATTACAGCTTTTGCTAGAGAGGATGCAGAGCAAAGGGAACACTCCTCCATTGTTGGTGAGAGTGTAAGCTTGTTCAGCCACTTTGAAATGCAGTATGGCGGTTTCTCAGAAAATTGAGAATCAGTCTCCCCTAGGACCCAGCAATACCACTTCTGTGTGTATTCCCTAATGATGCCCAATCATACTCCAAAGGCATTAGCTCAACTATGTTCATAGCAGCATTATTTGTAATAGCAAAAACCTGGAAACAACCTAGATGTTCCTCAACTGAAGCTTGGATTAACAAACTGTGGTATATCTACACAATGGAGTACTACTCAGCAGTAAGAAAAATGATATCCTAAAATTTGCAGGCAAATAGATGGACTTGGAGAATATTCCCCTGAGCGAGGTATCACAAACTCAGAAAGATAAGCAGAGGATGTACTCACTCATTAGTGGTCTCTAAACAAACAAACAAGAAAAAAAGCCAAGCATGCCCAAGCTGCAAACCACAACCACTGAACAACTTTGGATCAAATACACCCTGGACTGACTCTTGGGATCCCTCTCCACCTAAATGAACACCTGACTCACTCTTGAGGAAGGGGGAGACAAAATTGGATCTGCCAGGAGTGGAGACTGAACTAAACAATATTGGGTCATTGTGACCATGGGACTGTCTGTTGCCTGCCCAGGTAGAGGATGGGAAGTTGTGGAGAAGAAAAAATGACCTGATGTAGCAGGAGGGGGAAGGGACCTTGAATAATGATATACAGGGATAGAAAGCGTGACTCCTTTGTTCATAATAATAATGATAATAATAATAGAAAGTATATAAAAAAAAGAAAATGTAGTTCATTTCACACAATGGAATATTAGTCAGCTATGAAAACCAGTACACCAGGTAATTTGAAGACAAATGGATGGGATGAGAAAATATCCTCCTGAGTCATGTAACTCAAACTCAAATACACAAACACAGTTTGCATGCACTCATAAGAGATATTACCTGTAAAATAAGCAATAACTATTCTACAATACACAAATCCATGAAGCCGAGATGAGAGGTAATAAGAAGGGTTCATGGTGGTAATCCCCAATCTCCCTAGGTAGGATAAATAAAAGATTTCATGAGTGAACTGAAGGTTGTTGGGGATGAGAACACAAGTAATCAGATTGGGAGGGGTCAAAAGGGAAGAGTACTGAAAGAGACTACTGGAAATTAGGGGCATTTTGTGGTCATGTAAGAACCTGGCACAAACCTGGTTGTCTCCAAATTTTTTATTGGCTTTTGGGACCCTACTTCCCATACTGTGTCACCTTGCCCAGCCTTAATCATGAGGAAGTGCTTAGTCTTGCTGCAACTGATATGCCGTGCTTTGTTGATGTTCACGAGAGAGCAACCCTTTCCTAAACAGAAACAGAAGAATAGACTGGGGTGAACAGAGAGGGTGTAAGCCCTCAGGAAGCAGGAGTGGCCAGACCATTTCCCTGTAGATCTTCATTTGCCAAGTTCCCCACTAACTACACTAACTGCTAAACCCAACACCTAACCCTACAGAGTATAAGACACAATCTCTGGATATGAAAATGCAGCCGGCTCCACTTCCGGGACCCAGTGCTGGCTGCAGAATCCCAGCGCTCTCTGGAGCAGGGGCAGGTAAACTCTGTCCCTGACCACATACACAGCTCCTGCTGAGGGAAACCCCACCACGCCAGGACCTCGAACTGAGCGAACCAACTACAAGGGTCTCTGAAGGGCAGATTCAGACCCCGCCCAGAGGTCAGGAGGGGGCAAGAGGCCTCAGTGCCTGGGAGGGAGAGCTGAGCTCCCATTGCTTCTGGTTCCACTTCTGGGACCCAGTGCTGGCTGCAGAATCCCAGCGCTCTCTAGAGCAGGGGCAGGTAAACCCTGTCCCTGACCACATACACAGCTCCTGCTGAGGGGATTTTCACGGCTCCCACAACGACCTCGAACTGAGCGAATCAACAACTGCAGGGGTCTCTGAAAGACAGAATCAGACCCTGACCAGAAAGGTGACAGGAGGCATACAAACCCGAGTGCCACAACTGACCAGGACCCATCTAATTGTGAACCACTGAAGCCATGGGCAAACATCAGTGCAAAAAATTACATAATACTACAAAAGACAACATGGTAACTCCAGAAGAGAGTGGCGATCCTACAAATACAAGGCCTAAACTGAGCAATGAAGAGGAAACAGAAGGAAGCAACACCAAAAATTCCTTTTTGATGTTCATCGAAGCTCTCAAAGAAGATATGAAAAAAAAGCCTTAAAGAAATAGAAGAAAATACAAACAAAAAATTGGAAGAGATGAACAAATCTATGAAAGAAACATGCCAGGAACTGAAAGCTGAAATAAAAGCTGAAATAGAAGAAATAAAAAAGGCGCAAAATGAGGCAAAAATGGAAATAGAAAACCTGAAGAAAAAAGCTGGAACTACAGATACAAGCATAACAAACAGAGTTCAAGAGATGGAAGATAGAATCTCTGAAGTGGAAGACTCAGTAGCTCAAATAGATGTATCAGTCAAAGAAAATAGTAAAA
>PVIH01007749.1:0-89109 GCA_004025045.1 Sigmodon hispidus
CAATAATTTCATAGAATGGAACATTCTCCCAGATTCCACATCTACTCTGTCCCCTATTTTCTGTTCAAATTTCCTAGAGTTTCCATCCATTATCCTAAAATTTTCATCCATTGTTTTAAATTTCATATCTAATTTCCTAAAATTTTCATCAACCTGAGCCCTGTACTCCTCTCTAACAAAATCTTCACCCATTTTTTTTTAAATTTCTCATCCAATTTTCTAAAATTCTCATCAATGTGAGCTCTAAATTCCTCTATGATCAAAGTAGACCTCTCTTCCACGGAAACAATGAGTTTCTGGAGTGTCTTAATACGTTCATCCATGCCAGACATCTTAACCTCATACTCTCTATGTTGAGATGCCTTAAAATAGCTAAGTATGAAGTACATTATCACACAAAAAAGCAAAAGGACTCCTGGGTGGAGATAACCTCCAAATGCGTAATCCTGGAAATAATCCTCTATCACTATTGTGACAAAGTGAGAAAAATTCTGAACATTTATCTGGTAAGACATTGTAGAAAGGAAAAAAAATATGTAGAAAAGAAAAGGAAGAAAAAATATACTCAGATGTAATGAGAACTTACGGCCAGCAGATGTCGCTGTCGTGATCAGCAGCGGCAGCAATGGTGCGGGAAACGAGGTGGCGATTCGGCTAGGAGGGTCTTTCTCAGATCTTTCAACAAATCCTACCAGGCGTGCTCCACTAGAACGGGGCAATCCGTCTCTCAGGTGGTCTGCCGGGGGTAGATTTGTTCCTGGTTGCGTACAGGAGGCTTGTGCGCAGCTGGTAACCAAGTTCAGATCGGCTCTGTGGGTGAGTGAGGAACCCGGCGGGTTTGTAGAATTAGCCCCGCGTTCCGGCGCCAATTATTGCGGTAGAAACCCACCCTGAGATATGTTTTAAACAGGGTTTATTTGGTGAAAATAGCTTACAAAACAGAGCCAGTTTTAGGAGAAGATGACAGGATAAGGTTGCAGCGCGCCGGAGCCTTTCTAAGGAAGATTTTTCATCCCCATGCAGTACGTCCGAACTCCTGGGCAGCTGGAGCGAACTGCGCACTCGGTCGGGTAACTCTTGTGAGAGAATGATGACTTCCTGTCCTGGTCCCCTCCCTCGAAGGTCAACTTCCGGAATCCTTTTCAGTTAACCACGCCCCGCTCGTCTCTAGTCCTATGACACGATCGTTCACATATATAGTTCCTGATTTCCCGCTACACAATTGTAACACTTTAGAAAATAATAAAGAAAAAATTAACAATGCAGATCCCATTCCATCAATGGTGGCATGCCTCTACAATCCCAGCAAGTGGGAAATGCAAGGCAGAATGATCAAAGATTCATACCCACCCAATTTACATTATGCAATGTTGTAACAAATACTCTTTTTTTCTCCCAAAGTAAATAAACTCTAAAAACTCAATAGGAAAACTATAAAATATCTTTGAATAAAATATTATAAATGAATTTAAATACTTCACATTAGAATTAATTGAAGTACTATAACAAAATAAGATGGCATTTTTTTCTTTTCTGTCAGATTAGACAAAGGAAATTTTTATTAACAGGCCAGATTGCTTGCTGTCTTATAGGTTTGCTCATTATTGTTAGGTAGATTTTCGCAAAGGATATTGTAATGTTTGTTATTAAATAAGCATCACGAGACTGTGACTTATCACAATAATAAAAGACAGATATTGTATGTATTGTAGATTTTCTCTAAGGATATTTTGTTTGTTATTAAATAAGCTTTATGACACTATGACTCATCACCATTTTAAAAGTCAGAGTTTGTATGTATTGTTACATATATGATAGGCTCTTTTCCAAAACACTGTTATATTTAGAAATGAATCTTTATGAACTATGTACACAGGTGTTTCATACACATTTGTGCAGACTTACCCATAGGCACCCAAACAAATATCATTTCTTTTTAATCTTTTATAATCATTTAAGAATTAAAACATAAAAGTTTATATGAGTAGTAAATGAGAATTAGAATTGCATTTTACTATTTATTGATAAAATGACATCTCCTAAGTTTTTAGAGCAATAGCATAAATCTATCTGTTAATGTTTAAATATATCGCATACTATTAAGTTTTAAAAAATCAAATTGAAATGTTTACTATCTTATCTATTTTTGAAAATCATAGCTCTTCTGTAATTCTGTAATCAATACATCATTACCACACATTGTTGGACACTTCAATTGACATCTCTCATCATAAAAGGTATAAAAAGTTAGTTAGCACATTAATAGATGTCAACATCATTAGTCATTAAGAAATGCAAATCAAAATCACAGTGAGATAGCACTTCCAACCACTAGGATGGCTATTATGGAAACAACTGGTAATAAACAAGTGCTTGATGGAACACAAAGCAATTAGAACCCTTGCTAATTACAGGTGCGGACATCAGATGAAGTTGCTATTTTGAAAAAGAGGCAATACTTACAAAGTTAAATGTGGAGTTGACAGTGTCTCCTGCAATAGACAGGATTCTGTATCTTCTAAACAAGCTAGTTCTGGTCTCTAGAAATGGTGTTTTTGTTACCTTACAGGACACAAGGTGCATTAAAGGAAAGAATAAGTTGAGGTATTTTAGGTTACTCTGTTTCTTCTGGGCACTTTAATACATTCACAAGTAGTATAAATGATACAAGGTATGTTACTCCTATAGCTGTGAAGATCTATACTTCAGTTACTACTTTAGTAGCTATTTGTATTTACCTCAGCATTGCTAAAAGAAATTAGTTATTTGAGGAACTTGAGACACAGTCCATGTTACAGCAACAAATATGAATCAACAAAAGCAGAACACAAATTTCTAAAAGCAGAATTAAAGTATCTGCAGTTTTACAGGATCGGATCTATGTCAAAGGAACATAACATATATAAGAAAAGAAATGAATGAAAGTACATTAGAAAAAAATGGGAAAAGCAATACATATTTAGCAATATTCTTTACTTCTTGGAAACACTGGACATCATTTCTCATATTCCCTCAAAGGTTCCTCCTAGGGAAAAGCAGTTATTAATCAAAAATTTACCCTACATTTCCTGTCGTATGTTTTTAAAAAAACAAATGATATTGAACACAGAATTAAAGTAGCATTTAAACAATCATACATGAAATCTGTAACTATCAAGGGATGGGATATTAAGAAAAATATGATGAGCGCCACATTGTATTCACAAAATGTGAAGGAGAGAATGAAATGTATACGTCAGTATTGGAGGACATATAGATATCCCACCTATTACTCTTAGGTTATTAAAACTTGTTTTAAAATTCATTTTCTTTACTTTTAAGAAACATACTATCTCCTAAATATATAGTCTGTATAAGTCGCACCTCTAGAGGCAGATTGACTAGGTTGAAAACATTTTCTTTCACTGATAAACTACCAGTCCTTAGATAAATGATTAAGTCTTTCCTTTGTCTTCTGTCAAATAGAGGGACCAAGCAAAAACCAGTAAGGCTAAGATGAAGCTCAAATAAAAGAATTACATGTTCTTCTTTTCTACATGTAAAATGATATAATAAATGATTGTCTTTTCTTGCAAGCATATAATACGAAAATGTTATTTTTAAATACTCATGTGAGCATTATTTTAAATTATAATTAAAATATTAACATTCATTTATTAATTACCTAATACACACTAGATGACTTAAGTGTCTAAATATTTGATTTTATTTCTTATAAACTTCATTGATTACCTATTTGATTGTTTCACTAGAACACTAAATTATTAATTTTTCTCATAAATGTTACATTCATTATGCTCAGGGAAAGTCATAATGAACCATTGTTCTTTAGATCTTTTACTAAAACATTACTTACTATATTTTATTGTCTTTTATTTCATGTTTTTCATATAATGCTTAAATTTTTCTCTGCATAAAACAACACAAAAAGATAGATGGAATAAAGGTATGGAACTATATATGGCTACATGTGTATATGCAGTACTTAACATTTTGGTTCAGTTTTCAATTATCATTTCCTATGACTTAAAAGCCTGATGAAGTAAAAGGTGGTTGACTAATGAGAAATAAATTGTAATTGGTGTTTAAGTTGATGGCTGGAGTGTACAATAGACTTCAAAAACAGTACAGTTTTTTGCTATATGTCTTGGTTGTTTCCTAAAAGTTGAAGGTAAGACAAATTGCTGATGATATTGTGCATTTCAGACATTAGGTCTTGGAGAGTTTAAGCTGAATCTGATCCAAAAGCCTCTTCTCCAATGGCTAGCTTTCATAGGACGGGAAGGTCAGAGGCAGGCTTCCAAAAAAGAAAAGCAGTCAATACTATTAGCCAAATGTGATGTTAATCAATGAAAACAATGACTAGCCTGGCAAAATGTCCCCAAAATATAGTAATAGCACTTATATCTTGAGAGTAACTAACAGTCATCTAATAAGACCTTGGACAAATGACCTTCTTAACAAAAAGAAAATCATGCCAGGTACTATAAACCTAGAAAAACAGAGAGTGAGCTTGTGGGTCTTAGAGGAGAAACTGTTCCTACCATTTTCCTAAACAAGTTTAATATTTAACTGCATTAAACACCCTTATACGTACAGAAATTGTAATGCTCACCCTAATTAAGAAGAATGCTCAAATTCTTTATGCAGCAGATAGATAAGTCACAGCTGCTCACAATGCCAAGAACACATGGCTGTGTAATGCCCGACATAATTTGGAATATCTGCAACAGAAATCTTGCACCCAAGTATTAGGGAATGTCTAGACAATAAGGTATAAAGATTAAAAGTAACAAAGGCTTGGAAAATCTCTGTGATCATGCTTTCTAACTATGACAGGAAAGTTACACTCATGAAATCTCAACAACATGGATGCCTTAACATGTCATGGACAGTGAGAACACCAGCTACATGACTACATAGATTGGAGAAATTTTCATAGGCCTTATCACTAGATGAAGAGCTATAAAAATTTAATGACCACTGAGAGCAAGACATTCTGCTTCTGAGATGATTTCTCAAATAATTATGCAGTAGTAAGTAACCCTAAAAATATATGCATGTAAGTATCACTAAATGGACTCAGCTGTTGCTTTGGCCTATTTTTCATGTGTGTGTATTTATGAGAGATTGTATCTGTGCCTTTGTGTGTGTGATAATAAAAATAAAAAAAATGGTCATGAATTTATGAGGGAGCAAGGGGTACAAGGGATTTGGGTAGAAGTAGAATTATAGGTAGTATTTAAATTAAAAATAATAACAAAGATTTTCAATTTGACATTCTAGTAGTTTTGGTATTCAGAGCTCATGGCTTGCCTGTCACAGCCAATTTTGTGTATGCTAATACTGCATTGCTCATTTCAGAATTTTATAATCATATTGTCATATTTTATGGACACATCTCCTGTCCGTTTCAGGTACAAGCATGCACTGATCATCTGCTGCCCTGTTTCAGTAAATCAACAGTGTTCACATCAGGCATTCCAGAGTACAATCAGATATAAGAGAAAGAAATTGTTTTCCAGTGTGAACTTTTAAATGGCACTTATAATGGTCATATTTTGTTTACTGATTCCATAAATGTGCAAAGAAAGACAGACACTGGCTCAGAGTAAAGGGTTGGGAAAAGATTTTCTGATCAAATGGCCCTGAGAAACAAGCTGGGGTTGCCATCCTAATATCTAACAAAGTAAATTTTAAACCAAAAGCAATGAAAAGAGACCAAGATGGACATTACTTACTCATTTCAGGAAAAATGTGTCAAGAGGAGATTTCAATCCTGAATATTTATGCCTCTAATATAAGGGCACCTACCTATGTTAAAAAAAAAAAAAAACTGCTAAAGCTCAAATCCCACATTAATTGTCCCAGTAGTGGGAGACATCACTACCCCACTTTCACCCCTGGATAGGTCAACCAGACAGAGACTCAAGATAGAAATAAGGAGGTTTTGATGCAAATGGATTTAGTAGATATTTACAGAAGCTTCAACCCAAATGCAAAGGAATATACATTATTTCTCAGCACCTCATGGAACTTTCTCTAAAACTGACTACATAATTGGTCATAAAGCAAATATTAACAGATACAAAAAATGGAAATAATCCCTTATAACATATTGGACTGCAAGGGCCTAAAATTAGAGTTCAATAACATCAAAATCACAGAAAGCCTACAAACTCATGGAAACTAAACATCATTCAGCTGAACCACTTCTGGGTCAAGGGAGAAATTAAAAAAGAAATCAAAGTCATTCTAGAATTTAATGAAAATGAATCCACAATGTACTGAAATTTGTGGGACACAATGAAAGCAGTCCTAAGAGAAAAATTCATAGCACTAGATGCCTATATGTAAGCCTAGAGAAATCCCACACTAGAGAACTAACAGCACAGCTGAAATCTTAGAAAAATTTGAAGCAAACTCACCTAGAAAGAGTAGAAAGCAGAAAATAATCAAACTTAGAGCTGAAATCAATAAAATTGAAACAAAAAGAACAATACAAACGGTCAATCAATCAAAGAGTTGGTTCTTTGAGTAAGTCAACAAGATAGATAAGCCCTTATGCAAACTAATCAAAAAGCAGAGAGAGAGTGCCCAAATCAACAAAATCAGAAATAAAAAGGGGGACATAACAACAAACCCCAGGAAATCCAGATAATTATCAGGTCACACTTTGAAAATTGGTATTCCACAAAATTGGAAAACCTAGAAGAAATGGACAGCTTTCTGGACAGGTACCATTTACCAAAATTAAATGAAGATCAGATTAATTTTCTAAACAGACCTATAACCCTTAAGGAAACTGAACCTGTTATTAAAAGTCTTCCAAGTAAAAACAGTGCAGGTACTGATGATTTCAGTGCAGAATTCTTCCAGACATTCAAAACAAGAAACTTTTAAAATGACATGGAAAAGTATATTTGGGGCAAAGGGAACTCATCATAACTCTTCTTGTTAAACATTGATCTCAGTACATCACCACCTCCCTGTGCCTATTCCCATGCCTCACACTTGCCATTGTCTCTGATGCCATCATGACATGACATGTTTATTTTTTTTCTTGCATCCAAAGGGGTCTGCATATTTGGACCATTTATTCATGTAGCTACCATTCCTAGTATGCTTTATGCCAGATTATCCAAAAATGGAGGGCATAAAATTTTGTCCTTTAAGAAATTTTCTCTATAGTGGACTATATTTTATTCTGTGATTAAACAGGAAGAAATAAGAAATTATTATACATGTTGCATAACTAGAACAAAATCAACAAAGTAACAGATTATTAAAATAACTCTTCACATACAAACAAAATCCATAAACATTAAAAGAGATGGTAGAAACTTCACATGCGTGTTAGGATTTTTACCTTTTTGACAGAATATTTAAATTAAATAATGTAAAAGAGGACAACATGTTGTCCATGTTTGAATAATTCCAATTCAGTGTCTTTTAAATTTTGGCAAGGTAGCAACAGTATTACAGAAGAAATTTGCTCACTTCACAAAATCTAAGAAACACTGAGAGAATGGGAAAAGATGAGTCATAAGGTGTGTCCTTCAAACACATTCCACGTGATCAGTTTCATCAAAATAACTGAATAATTTACAGTCCTAGTTTGCTGTGAGTGGTTCTCTGCACATTAACCCACTGATAAGGTTTGTGTTCTGATCTGTTGCTCATTTGTAGCCACAAGTGGTGGCAAAAGACATTAGTACATGAGGCTTTTGCAGGACATTTCAAATCAAAATCATCAAATAATTGTATAGAGTATGATCGTTTGATCTTGGAAATGACAGAATCTAAATCCAAATCTAAATGTCGCCTTGAACAGGGATACTGCTGTAGGTCATATAAGACTGTTTGTAACTTAATTTCTGAGGAAAGGGTGCCCTTATGTAACTGCCATGAGTGTTAGTCTGTCCTGTTGACAGACACTTGATTTTGTCTAGTTTTGAATAATATGATAAAATACTGTTATTAAAATTTATATTGATGCTTATTTTAACAAATGCATAGAAATACTTAATAAATTTTTATTATGATTGATAGTTGTTTGTGCCTTGTGGCTTATTTACTCTGTATTTATATTTGACTAGCATGCAATTGTGTGGTGAAGTTTTACAAATAACAGTTATCAATTTAAAGTTGTTACATTTTTTCTGTTGAAATGACTTATTTTCCTTCTTTATCCTGTTTACTTTGTGTAGACTAAATTAAATATAAGAACTTTTGCTTACTGAGCAACACAAATGAGAAACTGTAAATAAACTAATTTGCTTCTAAAAATGTAGATATCACAATTTGATTCTCTATCAAATTTTCATTACTATGATTGTATGTGAATCAAGATTGCCTATACTTAGAGATGTTCACAACTTCTCAATATAATAAAAATGTTCTAATACTTTAAAGATAAATATTTGATTCTGTGATTTTATTTTGTAAATTTCTAATAAGAAACTGCCATTAGTAATGCAGTTCAAGGCACATGCACATCCTTAATCTCAGGACTCTGGGGAAGAACAAATGGATCTTTGTGAGTTCAAAGCTAGCTTTGTCTCCATGGTGGATTGTAGGCCAGCAGGGCACAAAAGAGAGATCCTGTCTCAGAAAATAAAACACATAAACAATGTAAGAAACCATCAGCAGCACAAAAAAGTCATATGAGAGTGAAAAACTTGTTTTATTTAAAATAACAACTTAAAGAAACCTCTTATTTTATCTCTATCTCATCACCTTTTATATAATTCAAAAAACTTTACTCCAGTTTTAATTCAGAAGGTTCTGTCTTGAACACATCATCCTTAATTTTCTTATGTGAGCAACAATGGCTTTAGAAAATAAGAGCCATCCACCCCTGGGCTCCTATCCCAGCAAATATTGATTGCACCTTTATAATGCATAAAGGACTGTGTGTATACATTTATCTATGGTATTCAAATCTTTGGCTTTTTTACTATATTGACCTTTGATAATTTTATTATATTCTTTTATAACTAACATAATTTACATATAAAATACCTAAGAAATACAACTGAAATAAAAATATAGATGAAAGAATATTCAAAAATATCCCCAAATAATTTTATAATAAAGCAGGCACATATAAATTAAATAAAATATATCTAGACTCAACTATATTCTACATACTTATTTGTATGTACAAATGTTATACCATATCAATACATAAAAGACAAATGCATCTGCTTTTGTGGGCTTCTTAAATTATTTTAAAAGACTGAAATATAAATTACATGAAACTTGTATATTGTTTATCTTCTGGTATAATACTACTTTTACTTCTCTCTTTGGTCATGTGCACTCTCAGCTTTAATTTCATGCTTCAATGTACAGGTTTACACCTGTACTCAAGTTGCTTGAAGTATTAGTTTAGTCTCTTATTTGCTTGCTAAGTTCTTGAACTATAAATAGGGATAAAAAGCATTTGATTCTAGAGATCATAACAGTGCTTATAGAGCAGCAATCATGCAAAATGTACTATGGAGGTGCTAAATAATATTAATGGGGCCTATGAGCCTGGTAGAGCAGAAACAGAACTGTACATTTGTTCAAATCCTGATTTCCAATTGCTTTGGTTATTAAGGGGTATTCTGAAGATGTATTTAAAGTGTAGACCAAAAATTCTGACCAAAATGGGAAAAAATAATAAAGCAAACACCCTTCCATATAAAAACATTTTCAAGATTTGTGTGCTGTCATGTTTCTCACCACAATATTAAAGAGAACTCTGACAGGCTATACTGATTCGGGATAAATTAACATCTTATCTGGATAAATTGTTATTTGATTGATAAAAGAATTTTTTGACTGGTAGAAATGGGAAAAGAAATAACAGTCTGTTTCAGAAAACTTAGATTCTTTTGAAATACAGATTGAACTTCACATGACACCAAATGTTAAAATATGCAACTTAAATAAAATTTTGTACCACAACATATAATTATGGCTACAGAATTTAGAACTACAATATGAAATATCAACAGATAGTTTGGAATCTGGCAAAACTATTTTAAATTTGAAAAACACATAGTCATCTCATCCATAACCATAATATATGAAATAGTATATTTTTACAGATTCGCTAGTAAGTCTGTCACATACTAACTAAATATAGTATCTATAAAATAATTGGAAAGTTTCACATGCTATTCTGAAATTGGTACCTGTATTACTGCAATATTGGTTTCCTTGCACTAGTGTTATGATTAGAATTTTGATATTCAGAAGTCCAGGAGACTTCTCTAAAACTGAAATGAAAGATAAAACAAATTCTGGCCTTCATGATCAATGAGAATCAATTCTGTGCACCATTCCATTCATTTGTACAAAACACACTTCAGTCTCACTTCTAACCACCAAATGAAATTTAGATATTTTTTAAAAATTCTTCAGATACAAAAAATGAAAATAACTTTTTGTTACATACCGGGCCACCAGGGCCTAAAAGTAGAGTTCAACAACATCAAAAAATCACAGAAAGCCTACCAACTCATGAAAACTAAACATCACTCAACTGAACCACCTCTGGGTCAAGAAGAAATTAAGAAAGAAATCAAAATTTTTCTAGAATTTAATGAAAATGAATCCACAATGTGCCCAAACTTGTGGGACACAATGAAAGCAGTCTTAAGAGGAAAATTCATAGCACTGGATGCCTGTATGAAAAACCTTGAGAAATCGCACAATAGCGAATTAACAGCCCAGCTGAAAGCCTGAGAAAAATAAGAAGCAAACGCACCTAGAAGGAGTAGAAAGCTCTAAAGATTCTGCAAAGCCAAGGACACCGTCAATAGGACAAAATGACAGCCTACAGAATGGGAAAAGATTTCAGCAACTCTACAAGTGATAGAGAACTGATCTCTAAGATATATAAAGAGCACAAGAATCTAGAGCCCCAAACCTTGAATAACCCAATCAAAAAATGGGGCACAGATCTAAAAAGGGAATTCTCAGCAGAGGAACTACAAATGGCTGAAAGATACCTGAAAAAGTGTTCTTCATCTTTAGCCATCAGAGAAATGATAATAAAAACAACTTTGAGATACCACCTAATACCTGTTAGATTGGCTAAGATAAAAGGCACAGATGACAGCCTATGTTGGAGAGGATGCAGAGCAAGGGGAACACTCCTCCATTGTTGTTGGGAGTGTAAGCTTGTTCAGCCACTTTGGAATGCAATATGGCGGTTTCTCAGAAAATTGAGAATCAATCTCCCCAAGGACCCAGCAATGTCAAAGGCTTTTTCAGCATCTAAGGATATGATCTTGTGATATTGTTCCTTTAGTTTGATTATATGATAGATAATGTTTATGGTTTTTCATATGTTCAGACTTAGAGCTGAAATCAATAAAATTGAAACAAAAAGAACAATACAAAGAAACAATGAATCAAAGAGTTGGTTCTTTGAGAAAGTCAACAAGATAGATAAGCCCTTATGTAAACTAATCAAAAAGAAGAGAGAGTGTGTCCAAATCAACAAAATCAGAAATGAAAAGGGGGACATAACAACAGACCCCCAGAAAATACAGAGAATTATCAGATCATACTTTGAAAATCTATATTCCACAAAAAAAGGAAAACCTAGAAGAAATGGACAGCTTTCTGGACAGGTATCATCTACCAAAATTAAATGAAGAACAGATTAAATACCTAAACAGGTTTATAACCCTTACGGAAATTTAAGCTGTCATTAAAAGCTTCCCATAAAATAAAAGCCTAGATCCAGACGGTTTCAGTGCTGAATTCTACCAGACTTTCAAAGAAGAATTACTATCATTACTCCTCAAATTATTTCACACTGTAGAAATTGAAGAAATATTGCCAAATTCCTTTATGAGGCCAAAATTACTCTAATATCCAAGCCACTCTCAAAGACTCAACAAAGAAGGAGAATTATAGACCAATTTCCCTCATGAATATGGATGCTAAAATTCTCAACAAAATTTTGGCAAACCGTATACAACAATATATAAAAAGTATTATCCACCACGACCAAGTAGGCTTCATCTCAGAAATGCAGGGTTGGTTTAACATATGAAAAACTGTAAACATTATGTATCATATAATCAAACTAAAGGAACAAAGTCACAAGATCATATCCTTAGATGCTGAAAAAGCCTTTGACATTGCTGGGTCCTTGGGGAGATTGATTCTCAATTTTCTGAGAAACCGCCATATTGCATTCCAAAGTGGCTGAACAAGCTTACACTCCCAACAACAATGGTGGAGTGTTCCCCTTGCTCTGCATCCTCTCCAACATAGGCTGTCATCTGTGCCTTTTATCTTAGCCAATCTAACAGGTGTTAGGTGGTATCTCAAAGTTGTTTTGATTATCATTTCTCTGATGGCTAAAGATGAAGAACACTTTTTCGGTGCCTTTCAGCCATTCGTAGTTCCTCTGCTGAGAATTCCCTTTTTAGATCTGTGCCCCATTTTTTGATTGGGTTATTCAAGGTTTTGGGCTCTAGATTCTTGTGCTCTTTATATATCTTAGAGATCAGTTCTCTATCACTTGTAGAGTTGCTGAAATCTTTTCCCATTCTGTAGGCTGTCATTTTGTCCTATTGACAGTGTCCTTGGCTTTGCAGAAGCTTCCTAGCTTCAGGAGATCCCACTTACTGATTGTTGGTCTTAGTGTCTGTGCCACTGGTGTTATATTTAGGAAGTGGTCACCTGTGCCAATTTGTAGAAGTGTATTTCCCACTTTCTTTTCTATCAAGTTCAAAGTGGCTGGGTGTAAGGTGAGGTCTTTGATCCACTTGGATTTGAGTTTTGTGTAGGGTGACAGGCTCGAATCTATTTGCATTTTTCTACACACTTCCACTCAGGAAATCTGGGACACTATGAAAAGACCTAATTTGAGAATAATAGGAATAGAAGAAGAGGAAGAATACCAGCTCAAAGGCACAGATAATGTTTTCAATAAAATTATAGAAGAAAACTTCCCTAACCTGAAGAAGGAAATGCCTATATAGATACAAGAAGCTAACAGAACACCAAATAGATATAATTGCAAAAAACAGTCAGCTCGCCACATTATAATCAAGTCACAAAACATACAGAACAAAGAAAAAATTTTAAGAGCTGCAAAAGAAAAGGGCCAACTCACATATAAAGGCAGACCCATCAGAATAACGCCTGACTATTCAATGGAAACAATGAAAGCTTGAAGGGCTTGGTCAGAAGTTATACAGATGCTAAAAGAGCATGGCTGCCAAACTAGAATACTATACCCTGCAAAATTATCAATCACCATAGATGGAGTAAACAAGGTATTTCAGGACAAAGTCAGACTGAAAGAATATCCATCTACCAGTCCAACACTACAGAGAGTATTAGACGGAAAACTCCAACCTAAGGACCCCAGATACACCCACGAAATCACAAACAATCAATAATTCCACAGAAGAATACCCTAGAGAAAGGAAATACAAAAAAGTTACCACCAAAAATGACAGGAAATATGAGTCAATGGTCACTAATTTCCCTTCATATCAATGGTCTGAACCCTCCTATAAAACGTCACACACTAACAAGATGTATACAACAGAAGCCATCTTTCTGTTGCCTACAAGAAACACACCTCAACTGCAAAGACAGACACAGGCTTAGAATAAAGGGTTGGGAAAAGATTTTCTAGTCAAACGGTCCTAAGAAACAAGCAGGGGTTGCAATCCTAATATCTAACAAAGTAGACTTTAAGTTAAAAGCAATTAAAAGGGACCAAGATGGTCACTACTTATACATCACAGGAAAAATTGGTCTAGAGGACATTTCAATCTTGAATATTTATGCCCCTAATATAAGGGCACCTACTTAAGTAAAAGAAACACGGCTAAAGCTCAATCCCACATCAATTCTTACACCCTAATAGTGGGAGACTTCAATACCCCACTGTCAACCCTGGATAGATCAACCAGACAGAGTCTCAACAGAGAAATAAGGAGTCTAAAAGAGGTTATGATACAAATGGATTTAATAGATATCTACAGAAGCTTCCACCCAAATGCAAAGGAATATACATATTTCTCAGCTCTTCATGGAACTTTTTCCAAAATTGACCACATATTTGGTCATAAAGCAAATATCAACAGATACAAAACAATGGAAATAATCCCTTGTAACATATTGGACCACCAGGACCTAAAGTTAGAGCTTAACAAAATCAAAACCCAAAGAAAGCCTATCAACTCATGGAAACTAAAGATCACTCAGCTGAACCATATCTGGGTCAAGGAAGAAATTAAGAAAGAAATCAAAGTCTTCCTAGAATTCAATGAAAATGAATCTACTACGTATCCAAACTTGTGGGACACAATGAAAGCAGTCTTAAGAAGAAAATTCATAGCACTAGATGCCTATATGAAAAACAAAGAGAAATCCCACACTAGAGACCTAACAAGGCAGCCGAAAGCCTTACAACAATTAGAAGCAAACTCACCTAGAAGGAGTAGACAGCAGGAAATAATCAAGCTTAGAGCTGAAATCAATACAATTGAAACAAAAAGAACAATAGAAAGAATCAACGAATCTAAGAGTTGGTTCTTTGAGAAAGTTAACAAGATAGATAAGATCTTAGCTAAACTAATCAAAAAAATCAGAGAGAGAGTGTTCAAATCAACAAAATCAGAAATGAAAAGGGAGACATAACAACAGACCCCCAGGAAATACAGACAATTATCAGATCATATTTTGAAAATCTGTATTCCACAAAAATGGAAAACCTCGAAGAAATGGACAGCTTTCTGGACAGGTACCATCTTCCAAAATTAAATGAAGATCAGATTAATTACCTAAACAGGCCTATAACCCTTAAGGAAATTGAAGCTGTCATTAAAAACCTCCCCAAAATAAAAGCCCTGGTCCAGATTTTTCAGTGCCGAATTCTACCAGACTTTCAAAGAAGAATTACTACTGTTACTCCTCAAACTTTTTCACACAGTAGAAACTGAAGGAATATTGCCAAATTCCTTTTATGAGGCCACAATCACCCAAATACCCAAGCCATTCAAAGACACAACAAAGAAGAAGAATTACAGACCAATTTCGCTCATGAATATTGATGTGAAAATATTTAACAAAATTTGGTAAACCATATACAATAATGTATAAAAGATATCATCCACCATGACCAATTAGGCTTCATCCCAGAAATGCAGGGGTGGTTTAACATACAAAAAATTGTAAATGTTATCCATCATATAAACAAACTAAAGGAACAAAACCACATGATCATATCCTTAGATGCGGAAAAAGCCTTTGACAAAATCCAACACGCCTTTATGATTAAAGCCCTGGAGAGATCAGGAATACAGGGAGAATACCAAAATATAATAAAGACGATTTACAAGAAGTCGACAGCCAGTATCAAATTTAATGCAGAAAAGATCAAAGCAATACTACTAAAATCAGGAACTAGACAAGGATGTCCTCTCTCCTCTTATCTATTCAATGTAGTTCTCGAAGTTTTAGCTAAAGCAATAAGGGAACGAAAAGAGATTAAGGGGATATAAGTTGGAAAAGAAGAAGTGAAGCTATCTCTATTTGCAGATGATATGATTGTATACGTAAGTGACCCACAAAATTCTTCCAAGGAACTGCTACAGCTGACAAACACCTTCAGCATTGCAGCAGGATACATGATTAACTCAAAGAAATCAGTAGCCCTTCTATACACTAAAGAGAGAAGAGCTGAAAAAGAAATAAGGGAAACATTACCCTTCATAATAGCTGCAAATAGTATTAAATACCTTGGAGTAACTATAACCAAAGAAGTATCAGATATGTTTGACAAAATTTTAAATCACTGAAGAAAGAAATTGAAGAGAATATCAGAAAATGGAAAACTCTCCCATGTTCCTGCATTGGTAGGACCAACATAGTAAAAATGGCAATTCTACCAAAGGAAATCTACAGATTCAATGCACTGCCCATCAAAATCCCAACACAATATTTTTGGACATTGAAAGAACAATACTAAATTTTATTTGGAATAACAGGAAAGCCAGGATTGCCAAAACAATTTTACTCAGCAAAAGAACATCAGGAGGTATCACCATCCCTGACTTCAATCTGTACTATAGAGCTACAGTAATAAAAACAGCCTGGTACTGGCATAAAAACAGACTTGTGGACCAACAGAATGGAATTGAGGATCCAGACATTAACCCAAAAACCAATGAACACCTGATCTTTGCCAAAAAGGCCCGAAATATTCAATGGAAAAAAGATAGTATATTAAACAAAAGGTGTTGGCATAGCTGGATAGAAGTTTGTAGAAAAATGCAAATAGATCCGAGCCTGTCACCCTGCACAAAACTCAAATCCAAGTGGATCAAAGACCTCAACTTAAACCCAACCACTTTGAACTTGATAGAAAAGATAGTGGGAAATACACTTCTACAAATTGGCACAGGCGACCACTTCCTAAATATGACACCAGTGGCACAGACACTAAGACCAACAATCAATAAGTGGAATCTCCTGAAGCTAGGAAGCTTCTGCAAAGCCGAGGACACTGTCAATAGGACAAAACGGCAGCCTACAAAATGGGAAAATATTTTCACCAACTCTACAAGTGATAGAGGACTGATCTTTAAGATATATAAAGAGCACAAGAATCTAGAGCCCAAAACCTTGAATAACCCAATCAAAAAATGGGGCACAGATCTAAAAAGGGAATTCTCAGCAGAGGAACTACGGATTGCTGAAAGGCACCTGAAAAGGTGCTCTTCATCTTTAGCCATCAGAGAAATGATAATCAAAACAACTTTGAGATACCACCTAACACCTGTTAGATTGGCTAAGATAAAAGGCACAGATGACAGCCTATGTTGGAGAGAATGCAGAGCAAGGGGAACACTCCTCCATTGTTGTTGGGAGTGTAAGCTTATTCAGCCACTTTGGAATGCATTATGGCAGTTTCTCAGAAAATTAAGAATCAATCTCCCCAAGAACCCAGCAATACCACTTCTGGGTGTATACTCTAAAGAGGCACAATCACACTCCAAAGGTATTAGCTCAACAATGTTCATAGCAGCGTTATTTGTAATAGCATGCACCTGGAATCAACCTAGATGTCCCTCAACTGAAGAATGGATTAACAAACTGTGGTACATCTACACAATGGAATACTACTCAGCAGTAAGAAAAAATGATATCCTAAAATTTGCAGGCAAATGGATGGATTTGGAGCATATCCTCCCGAGCGAGGTATCACAATCTCAGAAAGATAAGCAGGGGATGTTCTCACTCATTAGTGGTCTCTAAACAAACAAACAAGAAAAAACGCCAAGCATGACTATGCTGCAAACCACAACCACTGAACAGCTTGGGATCAGAGACACCCTGGACTGACCCTTCGGATTCCACTACAACTATAGGAACACCTGACTCACTCTTGAGGGAGAGGGCACAAAACTGTATTTGCCAGGAGTGGAGACTGATCCAAGCATTATTGGGTCAGTGGGACCATAGGACTGTCTGCTCCCTGCCCAGGGAGGGGATGGGGAGTTGCGGAGAAGCAAAAATGACCTGATTTGGGGGGAGGGGGAAGGGACCTTGAATAAGGATATACAAGGATGGAAAAAAAGTTCTGAGGGAAAGCTGAACACAAAGTAAATATATGTGTAGCAATCTTATTTGCATTATCACCCTTGATAAGTCATGCTTATGATTTTTATCCTCTTTATAGTTATTGTTAACTTCTCAGCATTTTAAATTCATTTTACTGTTTTTCTTGATAAATACAAAATAATTAATAAAAAGAAAAAAAAGAAAAACAAAGTTCTGAACAGCAATATACATAGACATATAACACTTTATCAATAGAGGTTGATCAATTGATTCAACTGGTAGTATATGACAACTTGCATGTTTATTATTTTGTGATATTTGATATTAATATTTGTAATTGATTTTCCCAACTAATGAGGGCTAAATTATGTTTTCTGGTGGAGTGAATTTCTAACTTCATAATGTTAGGCATGTTTTCTCATATGGCCACTAGCCACTAGACTTTTCTCTTTCATGAACTATGATGCTCTTTTCTGTTTCTTAATTAATTAAAGTTTAAATTGAATTCTTTGTAATAAAAAAAGATAGTAATAACTCAGTAATGACAAAATTGGAGTCCATTATGCATTTAGATCTGTGCTGTAAAATGAACCATGATTTTATGATACTGAAATAAAGCCACAAAAATATGACTTACTTTGTATCATCATTGGAGAAAGAATTTGTTTTAAACCTAGAATCAAACTGGCATATTGACTAGAAAAAATAAGCTTCTAGTACTTAAACAGAAATTTTTATGAGAAATAAAGTACTTTTATACCCTCTTTATGAAAATGTCTTATTTATTTAACTTTTAAAATTTTTAGTGATATCTCAGGGACAGAGGTTTTACAATATAAGAATAGATATATATGGAAAGCTTGGTGTTTCTCAAGAGAAACATGAAAATAAAAGAAATTCACAGAGACATCATGTTTTCTGTGGGGAGCAGAGCAGTAATTTTATCTCAGATACCATCTTTTTACTTGTCTTTGTCACTTAGGTAGCAGTGAGTTAGAAAACATATCTCCTTTTGAATAAAAAGTTTTTTTTTTTCTGAGGACATTTTCATGAAAGAAAATTTTGAAAATTTTATACATGCATATATTATATTTTATTATATCATTTTATGCATTATTTATTATATTATATATAATATATAAATGTTTATTTTATATTTAACACATTATTTTTATACAGTTACTCATATCCTTTCTTACTAACTCCTCCAAGATGCAAATTACTATTATTTCTCTAAACTTCAAGTCTTATTTTTATATGTGTGTGTGTCTACTCTCTTGAGCACAATTTGATAAAATTTGTGCTACTCATTTACTCATTAATAAGACTATCTAGTCATGTATGGTGGGAATACCAGAGAACACACTCTTAAAGAGAATTTAGTTTCCTTAGCTCTGGGTGGAGACCTTGAACCTCTCATTGATCCATATTGGAATGTACACTAGCCTCACCTTATGCAGACAATTAGACACTGTGTTCCCGAGTTCAGGATTCCTTTCATGATAAGACAACACTATTTTCTGCAAACTTTAACTCTTCCTCTTTCTACTCCCTCTTCTTCAGTGCTCCCTAAGGCACTGCAGGAAGGGGGATGATCTGGAGTAACTATGAATACTTTGACATGCAATAATGACCTTCTTAGCAAGATGTGGTCATTATTTGTAATAATGCTATCAATAATATCTTTGGGACACATAAGTGCAGCAGCACATATGAAATCACAGTTGTATAACAGCATATACACAGACTTTGTATCTCCTGAGACATACTAAATCTAATCATGGAGAGAGGAGTTGGGCTTGAGGTTTCACCCCTATCTGAGGAGCTGTTGACAATTGATAACTGTTAGGAGAGGGAAACCCAGTTCAGTTTTCTCTAAGAGTGTAGCTCTTCATAACTTTGTCATGCTAATGCAGAAGGCATTTTAATAGCGCAAACTAGACTTAATTGATTAAAAAAGCACAAAGTGAGTGGAATAAGATAAATGTGTACACCTGGGAAGAGTTTGGGAAGTTGTTGTGGATATAATAAAAAGGTATTGTAAAAGTATTCTCAAAGACCTAATAAAAATTTAAACAAATACCAAGGGCTGTACTTGAAGCTCTTCATTCAGACTGCCTCCTTCCCAAATAACCACATGGAGGCTTGTTAACTATAAATGCCTGTTTCATAGCTTTACCTTTTGCCACCTAAATTAACCCACATTTCTTATCTATACTTTACCACATGATGGTAGCTTTATCAGCATGGCATGTTCATCTTCTGCATTAGCTGTCTTGCAGATGACTCAACCTTTCTTTTTCCCATTTTTTTTTTTGTTTGGCTTTCCTGCCAAATCTCTTTCTACCTAGATCTTGGGCAGTCATCTCTCTATTAACAATAAGAGCAACATATCTGCACAGTGTTTAAAAGAATTGTTCACAGCAAATGGCTGAACCTTTCAGGACAAGTAGTCTGAAGGCAGTTCAATGCTTCTTCTTCTGCTCCTCCAGATTCAATGTCTCCAGCTTTTGCAGCAGAGAACCTGCTGGGGTTTTCTTTTCTCTATGATGTCATTCTCAATGGATTACAAAGATCTCCTCCAAACTTTTTCCACAACTCATCTCATTGTCATAGTTTCCAACACGAGTAACCTAAAACATAAAACCTAAAATTGTACCAACTGAGGAAACAGACCATAATGCCTAAATTGTTCTGCAAAAGATTTCTGCTTATAGGATTCCTGAATGTGTGAAATGTGAGTCTGATTCTTATTTCTGCTCTTAGATCTCCTTTATTTTTCTGTTGGCTTGTTTTGTTCAACTTTAAAATGATAACTTCTCTTTTAACTTATCATTTTATTTTGTTCTTTTTAGTTCTTATCTCTTAGATAAGAACTTTCTTATCTCTAAGATAAGGCCTTTTCTTTTTAAATGAGAGATTGAAAAGCAGTGAACTTTAATGGAATCTATTTGCATTCTCCTATATGCCACCATCCAGTTATTTCACCACCACTTATGGAAGATGCTTTCTTTTTTCCATTGTACATTTTTGCCTCTTTTGTAAAAAATAAAGAGTGTATAGGTGTGTGGAATAATGTCCTGGTCTTCAGTTGGATTCCATTGATTGACATGGCTGTTATTATGCCAATACCAGATCAGTATGACAGTTTCTCAGAAAACAGTGAATCAGTCCATCTAATGATCTAGCAATACCTCTATTGAGCATATATCCAAAGGATGCATTTTTTTTGCCACAAAAAAAAATCTTTCTCAACTGTGTTCATAGTAGCATTATTCATAATAAGCAGAACTTGGAAACAACCTATATACTTCCCAAATAAAGAATGTATTAAAAAATGAGGTGCAATTACACAATGGAGTACTACTCAGCAGTAAATAATAATTTAAATTTGCAAGAAAATGGATAGAAGTAGAAAAAAATATTTTGAGTGAGGTAACACAAACCTGGAAAGATAAACAAGGTATATACTCACCTATATATGGGTTTTAGACATAAAGGAAAGGATGATCAGGCTACAATCTACAACTCTTGAGAAGCTAGGTAACAAGCAGGGACCTAAGAAAAAAAGCTATGAATCTCACTGGGAATGGGAAATAAAGAAGATCTGTTGAGTAAATTGGGATTATAGATGGAGGGGAAAAGAGGAGGAGAGAAAAAAACATGAGAGAATGGGATGGTTGAGTTGGGGGAGGGGCAGAAAGGGGGAACAATGACATAGATATCTGGATAGCAAGAGCCATTGTGGGGTTAGAGAGAAACCTGGTACTAGTGACATATTCAAGAATTCACCAAGATGACCCCAGCTGATACTCCAAGCAATAGTGGAGAGGGTGCTTAGACCTTCCCCTCTAATCAAATTGATGACCACTTTGATTGTTATTATAGAGTCTTCATCCCTCAACTGTTGGATGCAGATGCATGCAAAGATCTACAGCTAAGTACTTGGTGGAGCTCCCAGTCCAATTGAAGAGAGAGAGGCAGGATTTTATGAGCAAAGAGGTCAAGATCATGATAAAGAAACACGCAAAGACAGCTAACCTGAGCTATTGAAAGCTCACTGACTCTGAAATGACAGCTGAAGAACCTGCATGGGACTGAACTAGGCCCTCTGAATGTGGATGGCAGTTGAATGGCTTGGGGAGTATGGAGGGCCTCTGTCAGTGGGACTAGCATTTATTCTTGGTGCATTAACTGGTTTCTTGGATTCCATTTCCTACATAGAAACATTGTGTTCAGCCTTGATACTGGAGGGAGGGGCTTGGTCCTACTGCAGCTGAATATGACAGGTTGCACTGACTCACCCTAGGAGTCCTTAACCTCTGTGAGCAATGGATGGGAGATATAATGGGTAAAAGCTGGATGTAACGGGAAAGAGTAGGAGGAAATGTGGACATTGGTGGCAACGTGGAAAAAAAAAACCTTGTACATTTATAAAACAAAGGAAGGAAGGAAGGAAAGAAGGAAGGAAAGAAAGAAATGAAGGGAAAAAGTAAATGCCTCTGATTCGTTTCTGTCTCCAGACAGTTATAAATCTCCATACTTCTACATTCTAAACAAGCAGCTATATATCTTTCTTTAAATACATATAGCCATACATCTCTATACACAGTTACATTTATTTTCCCATAATTATCATCTTTCTTTTACATACATTATTCTTCTACATCTCTTTTTTTATGTAGCTTCTTTCTTGCCTTCACACAGTTATAATTCTCCATACAACCGTAGCTCTACATCTCATATTCATATCTATCTCATCATAAAACACTTTACACTGTTCTTAAACACTGTCATACAGCTATTTGCACAGTTCCTATATGTAGCAACAGCTATTTCACACAATTTTATCTTACACACATATGCTTCTTATACATCATTCACTCACTCTTAGCTCACATACACTCTCATTCTTTTATTATTTTACTTATCTCTCACCTCCTGAGGTTTCATCTTCATCTCTCAGCAAGCATAAACTTCACTCACATTCTGCCTAGCTTCATCCCCACATTGCTGCTGCTGCTTCCTTAGCAAAGCTCTGAAAAATATGTTGCATTTTCAGGATCCAACTCATCCCCTTAAAACATGAAGTCACAGAGTTTTTATCAGGTTATTAAGGTAAAAAAGACTAGCCAGTGAATATGTCTCGCTTTGCATATAACTTTTTTTCAGACAGAAACATTGAAATTCATGACTAAACAATAACAGTAGTAGGTAGAATCTTGATTGGTCAGGAAATGTGTAGAAAGAGAGCTACTGCAAGGAGCTATGTCTCAATGTAAACAGTGTGGCCTTGATTTAGCAATCAACAACACCTTGGAATTAGACTTTGTGTATTTTCTTCAGAAGCAGTTTAGTCTGTTTTTTAACTTGTTTTGAATCTGAAAAGTAGTTGTCTTTATAACTGAAAATACTGTTATTTTCCTGTGTCAGTAAAAATTTAAGAATATTCTGGTATTTTTTATATATCAGAATTATATAGCTTGAACAGAAATTGTCTTTCCTGACCATCCACAACTATATATGTAACCAAGGCTATAAAGCACACTATCAATGGAAGTGAGATGTGGAAGGACCCAAACAGCTGTTCTTATTAGAGGGAAATAGCAGTGGCACCCAACAGAAAACAACTGGTCCTAAACAGTCTTTGACCCCATGGCTTTGCCAAGAGGGGCTCTCCATCTGGGAATGATATATCTGGTGATTTTTACTAGTTGTCGCCTCCTGTATACTTCCAAGACCTCCACCTTTGGCATCTAAATATAATTATTGTAACTGTTACCTACTTGAATCAACTACTTTATATTTAGATTTAATTCTAATAGCTTATCTGAAGTTAAATAATATGTGAAACTAACTTTACTAAGGTCAAATATGTCTATATAACCTAGTAGAGATACCTTTTCACCTTGATCTTTTTATTATTGGTTCAATGCTAACAAAATATTCTTAAATGCTTATTTCCAGAATTCTCTATATATTTTTTGCCTACCTTTTTTTTATATCTTGATCATTGACTGAATGTACTTACCATATCACTGATCAAAGGTTCTTCGATGCATTCTGGAAACTCTATTGATTAGTGTGTCTAGCAATCAAATTACTTAGCTAAAAATCAATGTTTCATTTCTTATATTCCACAGCAATACTGCTTACTCCTCAACTCTTGAGAAAAGGAGACTTACAGAATTAATATTTAACATCAGAGACCTGTGCCGTATGCAGAGCATATTATGTAATATATGAGTTCATGTAACAACTTCTATCTCATAGTAATAAACTGCTCTAGTTGGAAAAATAGCATTTCAACAGAAGATTCATTATCTTGATTTCAATTTGACAATCTGAACTCAAAAAGCAAAGAGGCATGGTAGTATTTTCTAGGATACAATAATGAAATTTAGGGCCAAAACTAATTTAAGAAGTTCTTAACTATCTTTAGAGTTTATAGCTCACAAAAGACATATGGATTAGAGATGTAAAAAAGAAAAATATGCTGGTATGTCTATGATCAGAAAGGATTGTTAATAACAGAACTAGTAGTTAAAAATATTGGGGCAAAGTTTTAATCTCAACACAAGGGATACAGAGGCAGGAAGATCTCTATGAATTCAAGGCAGGACTCGTCTATATAGTTCTATATTTTACAGGGATTTACAGTGAGATCTTATCCTAAAAGGCATGAATAAAAATAAAATGTCAAATCAAACCATTATGTATTCATATTATAAATTAGATTCATGTGTTATATATCATAAATATATGTTCTATATGTATTTCTAAAAAAATAAAGATGCTAATGTGACCACAATTTCCTGGACCTAATGATGTTGTGACTAAAAATTATTCAAACAATGTCTTTGTTGTAGTTTTGTACAGAGTCATGGCCTTTGGGGTGGCATGTTTACCTTTTAAGTTAGAATAGTTTTTCAACTCATAGTTTAAACTGAACATTCACAGAAATCACTATATTGATATCAATAATATTAATATTAAAACTTACATATGTACTTAAATATTTCTTTCTCTCTTGCTCTCTACACACACACACATACACTCACACACACACACATACATATATATATATATATGTATCATGTGACCTGGATAATTATGATACTGAGTATAAGAATACTGACAAGAGCCAATAAAATGAATTAATTATTAGTGGCATATTAATGCATTTATGTTAAATTAATAGCTAGTGGATCAATAGAAAATAATTACTGGATTCTTTTACTAACCTAAATGACAGAAAATCTCTCCAGAGTTAAAATGCATTATATTACAAAGTGACTTTACCTTAAATATTTAAGTGAAGATTAAAAATACAGAAGTGCTCTTTTTATATTTGAAACAGCAAAAACATATTAAGTAAATATGTTAAAACAACACAACAGCAATAAAAATTATGCTATGGCACTTACAGATTCTATTTATCTTGTTGGTATCTATGGTTATGTCTTATTTGCACAGAACTATATACGTGTCTGTGTTCATTTGTACTTTTGTGAGTTTTGAGTATGTGCGTTTGCGAGTGTGTGTGTAGGGGGAGGGAGAGAGAGAGAGAATACTGAATGGGAGCCAAGTCCTGTAAGGTCGTAAATTTCATTTTGTAGCCCATGCAAATATTGAAAAATCTTCTAAGATGAAATAATACATTTTACAGCAAATAAAATATTTAGGTCAAAGGCTTAAGATAAAAATATGCCATCTTCTGTTGTTTCAATAGACATGGTAACTAATAGTATATTTCTAGTCTGGTATAAAATCCTAAGAAAAGAATTACTCAGTGTAAATTCTCAAATATATAAACTGAACAAATAATAAGCCATTTGTTATTTTCTTTTATTTGCCATGACACTCCATACTACAAAAGAGTGGGTCTTTTTGGAGCTATACAAAGAGTATGATGTATAGTTGCCATTCCAGAAAGAAGACAAAGACTATCAACCAAGGACCAAGGCTGAAATGCTGTTAGTAGCCCCAAGTTTGCAATTTCTCATATATTTGTCTGTCTCTCTACAAAAAGAAGTGCTTTCAGGGTTTACTTTGGGAGGGACATGAAAGACATTCTCACTTCAGAGCTGTACCTGAAGGTTGACCTTCAAGAGATGTGTTGGTGGTAAACCAGCAAAGGGAGATAGAAGAGCTTGAAGCAAAATTTAGACACCTGACTGTATAATGTCAAAGGAATTATACATATTTTATGTAAAATAGATTAACACACTATTAGAGCACTGTTTCATTAAAAGGGGTTCAAATTATAAAGACATGCTTACTGTTTGACTTCTAATACTGTGTCTATAGCCCTCACATTGATTGAACACTATCTGTAAAAAGCAACCATACCTATTATTTTCTAGATAAACAGTTCAAAGTTGAGATTAGTTGAAGAATAATGACAATAGAATTTTCTTTTTTGGGGGGAATATGATTTTATTTTTTTTAGTATATTCTTTACATAGTTTTTTTTCTTTTTATTATTATTATTATTATTATTATTATTATTAACAAAGAAGTCACACTTTCTATCCTTGTATATCCTTATTCAAGATCCTTTCCCCCTCCCACCACATCAGGTCATTTTCTATGGTAGCAATGAAGAAATTTGTACCACTGTCTAGTGGCACTGGCTTGGAGATGAAAGCTTCATTTTGAATAAAACTTAGTTTGTCTTTGCACATGTACAAAGTAGAGGCAATTTACAAAAACTTCCAACTTGCAGACATGAAACAGATGTCATGCCAAAGAGGCTTTGTTGTTGCTTTTACCTTATTATTGTTTCTGTGCTGTTGTCACTGAGATTCATAATCCTCAAGGGAGGTGACCTACTCAGGAGGAAAGACCACAGTTTGGAAGGAGATATCAGCTGCTGAAGTTTAGCTTGTTGCAAAATTCATGAAGGGACTTCTTCTGCTTGATAATACTCTGTTCTTTTCAGGTTAGTGGAAATTCTGCTCCCATTCTTTCTCCAATGTCTCTTACAAACACAATCAGAGAACGTTATTCATCAAAGCACTTGAATGCCCTGGATTACAGTTATGTGGTGTGCTTTGCATTCTGATTAGATAGGGATTGCTGTTTTAATCAGTGGAGGATCTTCAGTAATTATGACTTCCCTTGGGAATCCAGGTAAAAGGAAGGTACAGCCTGTGGATTTTGCTTTCTTTCCATTGTTTTCCACATTCACCATCTTATTTATTCAATACAATTATGTATTTGTGCCTCTAAACTGACTCACAATTTCTTGAATTTCCATTGTATCCTGAAACAGTCTTGTCAGAGTGGCTAATCTAATTATTGTGAAGAGCAAAGTTATAAAAGCAGATGAAAACTTGCTTATAACACATTAGAAGCTATTGCTAACAAATATATTAAATTTTCCCAATAGGTCATCAATATTCATAGCAGCATTATTCATAATAGCAAGAACCTGGAAACAACCTAGATGCCCATCATCTGAAGAATGAATTAATAAACTCTGGTACATTTACACAATGGACATTTACATTTACATGTACAATTACATGTACATTTTACACAATTTTCTTACTCAGCAGTAAGAAAAAAATGACACACTAAAATATGCAGTCATATTAATATGAATAAATGTCATAAGTAGTGCAAATGGACAGAATAGGTAAATGTATACAGTTTAAGGATATTTAGTTAAAAAGTAAAACTTATGTAGTAATGACATATTGTTTAAATACTTAAATCCTATACTAATACTTTAAAGTATTTATCTATGTACAGACACATGTAATTATTAATATGGACATGTGCCATTGGTTTGTATAATAAATATAAACATACAGATTTTGTATATCATACTTAGGAAGATTTATGTGCCAAAGATATATAATATATTCCTATATAAAATATTAATATTTATCTATTTTACATGATATAAATGCTTAAATGAAAATAATTCATACATGTAAATTTTAAAAATTATGTTATGATCTGAGAGCTATTTAATGATAATTATGAAGTTATGTATTATAGGTACAAACAAGAAATTCCTACTGTTAGTATTAGTGGGTGATTGCTGGGAGGGAGTCTGGAGGGAGCAGGGAACAGGGCAGTTTGGGAGACTGGACAGAAGTGGCAGTGGCAAGTGTGTGCAATGCATTGCGTTGTCAGCATCTCTGGGGAGAGTCTCTGACTGCCAGATGTTTGTACTCTGTCTGAAGCACCATTGGACTTAGTAGCTTTCACCTTGCTTAGACTGAAATAGATAGCAGCGGTAACTTGTTTTGGTCTATGGTGTATCGAGCAGAAATTTTATGCGCTTTAATTAGAATACATACGGTAGTGAAGATTGGGAGGTCTGCAGTTGAATTTGGAATGTCACAAAATGTGTAGCAAAGTAGAGTACTCTAGGAGGTCAAAATGGACAAGCTTGGTGAGGTCACTGTGTTCTCCTTTACTGAAGCTTAGGGGGAATTTTGAGTCTGCTAAATATAAGTTGTCACTTGAGCTGTCATCTCAAGGGAAGCAAAAATGATCTGGAATATCCATCAGTTTCTAGGGAAATTTTGCTGGGACATTGCTCCATTCACAGACCAATAACCCCTAGGTTCATCAATCTAGGACTGTGACTCCAGGGATATTTCCAACTCACAACTCACGCTGAAGCACTATAAAGACCTGTTGGTTAAACAATATAGTCTGAGCCATGCACTTTCTCAAGGTTTGCCAGCAAAGCCTCAAGGATAGATACCTGGAACCCTGTCAACGAGACCTGTGGAGAAGCTTTAGTAGTGGGAATGCCAGGAGTGGGGGAACACTTATCCGGTGGTGTGTGAATGTACAATGCAATGAGCAAATGGAAGGGCAAATCTTGGCAGCAATTGTGTTTCTTGGATGAGATTTTCTTAGATTATGTACACCTAACTCTATGTAGTGGCCTCTTGGATTTCGGCAGGAATGTTAGCATTTCATGCATGAAAGAACTTATCACAGAACTCTGCTAAGGGAGCCATATTAGGTTAATTAAGGAGGGGGAGGGGAAGAGAGGAGAGAGAGAAAAAGAGAGTGGGGGCACAGAGGAAGAGAAAAAGAGGAAGTCTCCCTCTGGTTGGGGATTTTAAAGGGAGACACACCTTAAAGATAAATGTTAGAGGTTATTTGGAGCCCCTTCAGGCGGTTGGCGTGGCCGCAGCAATGTAACAACCTAACACATTGTGCTCATCTGAGTGCATTACATCATACTTCCCAATTATCTTATGCTTTAAGTTCTAATTTTAATGACTGTTTTGCTAAAGATAATTATAAGGTGTTAGGAGTTAAGTAATTTTCCTGAGATCTGAATGTGTGTCAGAAAAAGGACTTCAATCGAAGTGATCTAGCTCTAGATTACAAGTTATTCTATGAAAACTGTCTTGTACTTTTTGGCTGGATATCAGGTAATGCATGCCAACCTACTGCTTAGATACTTTTTTTTTTTTTTTTTGCTTTTCACATGTCTTTACTATTAAGGATGGTAAACTATAACAAGAGGAGGCACTAATCTGATCTTTAAAATTAAGGCCTCATGGTTTATTCAGAATGATAAAAAATATGGTGAGCTAAAGAGGCAGTGATGTGAGATCTAGGAAAGCAAGAGTTTTATGACCGATTTAAAATATGGAATTAAGACAACTAGAGAGATTCATAGTTCTGCACAAATGGTGGAATATTCTGTAAGTGCTTCCCAGAATTTTAGGAAATTCAAAATATATTTTTTAATTAAAGGAAGGGTTAATTTTATCACAAAGAAGTTGTATTAATTGATATTATTATAATTGTTATTGTGGAAAAAGTCTGAAATCTGCTAAACTTTCTTCCACTTGGTCCCCAGTAAGAAGTGCTAACTATTAAATCTGTTTCAGTGAGCACCAAAAGCAAAACTGTGTGTCAGGGCAATGCTCAGAATTTCACTGCATCACCATTTCATTCCTGCTAGATGACAGCCACCGACATACTTCAGGAAATGTCAAAAGCATAACATGGGCAGAGATGGTGACATTTTCTCTTTGAATAGACATAGACAAGAGAAGACTGGGAAATAGTGCCTTTTCAACTGTGCACACAGTATATAGTTGGAAAGGAAACTTCAGTGTCTAGGCTTTACGTTCTGATTATCACTGTGGTAAGTTTTGCATGCATGTCAGAAACATCTCATGGTATCATCACTGTTGGATCACACAGTTTTCTTTAATGTGTGCTGAGATGCTTGATGCAGGTTCTCTTGTTTAGCTTTCCAATATGTGAAGCTTGACAGAAACCTTTGCTTTCATACAAACGTGATTCTGTAAAATCTCTCATTACATTGTATAATGTCAATTAAATGTTCAGCAAAATTAAAGCATCTTTGATATTTGCATAAGAAGAGAATGCATGTGCTTGCATACAAATGTCCATACTCTTTGAGGAAGCATTTTCTAGCTCACACAAAAATGTATTTTACTGATTTATTCTAAAAATTAGAATTAATTCCTTATAATCATTAGCATGAATTTTTATTTAAAACATTATTTCAGATTTTTGATTCTAAAAATGATTCTATTTTCCATAAAAGCAGTTACACCATAAAGTTACATATCAGATTTAAAATTTATGACTATTCAAGCTAGTGAGTAATTATCAATATTTTAATTCATACACAATTAATAGCAAAATCTTTATAACCTTTCTAGACATCACTTGAACATTTTAAAGTCTTACTTTTTGCTGCCAAACTATTATATTAAACTATATTATATAATTGTATTTATTATTTAATGATTATGACATATAAATATATTTTTAGAATATAGAATCAGTAGTTATAATTTCATTATATGTAAATAATTAGGAACTGGGATAAACTTGAGATTACATAGAAGTACTGAAAGCATTGTGAGCTGTCAGTCCTTAAAAAAAACTACTCTTGATGAGGAACTTGATAATTTATATTGTAAGATCAGAATGCCTTTGTAACTGTGGAACTCACAAAAATTGAAGGATAAATGATCCACAGATGCCCAGCTTATAGCCATAGAATACACATCCAAGGCAAGCATAGCTCTAGAATATTTCTAATAGTGTAACTTTCTTCATAGACTAATATTAAAAATCTGAGATAATTTTTACAAAATTTTTTTTAAATTGTAACATGTTTATTTATTTATTTATTTAAGTTTTTTTTAACCTACCCACCACACTGTTCTACCTTTTCTCTTCCCAGTCCTTTTCCAACTTCTCCCTACCTTACCCTCCAATCTTCTCCTCAACTAGGTAAGAACTTCCAGGGTGAGTCAATACAGTCTGTCTATCCAGTTTAAGCATGACCAAGCACCTCTCCCCCAGTATCAAGGCTGAGCAAGGTCTTCCTCTGTAGGGAATAAGCTCCAATAAGCCAGTTAATGCACTAGGAACAAATTCTGTTCCCACTTATAAAAGACCCACAAACTGTCTATACGTTTTAACTGTCATTCACATTCAAAGGGCCTAGTTAAGTTCCATGCAGGTTCCCCAGCTGCCATTTCAGGTCAGTGATGTTGCAATAGCTCAGAACAGCTGTTGCTGTTCCATCATGATCTTGACCCCTTTGACCTCTTTCTTTCTCTTAGTCTGTCTTGGACTGGACTGGTATCTTCACCCAGTGCTTAACTGTGGACTTCTGCATTTGCTTCCATCAGTTGCTAAATTAAAGTTCTATGAAAATAATTAAGGTGGTCATTAATTTGATTATAGGGGAAGGCCAGTTTAGGTACCCTCTTCTCTATTGCTTGGAGTTTTTGATAGGGTAATGTTTGTGGGTTCTTGGGTATTTCCCTAGCATCAGGTTTCTCTTTAATATCTCAGTGGTTCCCTCTATCAAAATATCTATATCTTTGTTCTTTATCCATCTCAACCATTCCTTTCCCTCATATTTTCTTCCTATCTTCACTTACCCACTCCCCCACCCTCCAATGGACCCAATTTACTCAGGAAATCTATCAATCTCTCCTCAGAAAGAAGGATCTATGGATGTCTCTCTTAGATTCTTCCTTGTTACATAGCTGCTCAGGGTTTGTGGACTGTACCTTTGTTAATCTTTGATTTATGTCTAAAATAGACTTATGAGTGACTACATACTATGCTTTTTTTCTGGGTCTTTAAGACATTACTCAAGATAATTTTTCTATTTCCTTTCATTTTCCTGTGAATTTCAAAATGTTATTTCTTTTCCTGCTAAATAATACTTGATTGTGTAAATGTATATTAATCTTTTTATCCATTCTTCAGTTGAGAGGTATCTAGGTTGTTTCCACATTCTGGCTATTATAAATAACATAGCTATGCATATGGCTGAGCAAAAGTCTCTGTGGCATGAATGTGCATTCTTTGCGTATATGCCCAAGAGCGATATAGCTGCATCATGAGATAAGTTGATTCCCAGATTTCTAAGAAACTGTGATACTGACTTCCAAAGTGGCTGTAAAAGTTTATACTCCCACCTGCAATAGAGGAGTATTTCTCTTGCTCCACATCTCCTCCAGAATAGGCTGTCTTCAGTGTTTTTGATCTTAGCTATTCTGACACATGTAAGATGTTAGCTCAGAGTTGTTTTGATTTGCATTTCCCTGATGGCTAAGGATGCTGAGCATTTCCTTGTCTTTTAGCCATTTGAAATTCTAATGTGCAAAATTTGCTACTTAGCGTGGTACCCTAGTGGATTATTTGGTTTTTCAATTTTTAGATTTTTAATTCTTTATAAATTTTAGAGATCAGCCCTCGGTGAGATGTAGGGTTGGTGAAAATCTTTTCCCATTTTGTTGGCTGTAGTTTTTGTCCTTTTGACAGTGTCCTTTGCCTTACAGAAGCTTCTCAGTTTCAGAAGGTCCCATTTATTAAATTTTGTTCTCAGTGTCTCTGCTACAGGTATTATATTTAGAAAGTAGTCTCCTGTACCAATGCATTCATGGCTATTTCATTCTTTCTTTTCTATCAGGTTCAGTGTAACTGGGTTTATGTTGAGGTCTTTCATCCACTTGGACTTGAATTTTGTGCAGGGTGTTAGATATAAATCTATTTCTATTCTTCTATATGCCATCTTTCAGTAATGCCAGCACTATTTGTTGAAGAAGCTTTTTGTTTTTCATTATATATTCTTTTGCTTCTTTGTCAAAATTTAGGTGTTCATTAGGTATGTGGATTAATATGTCTTCAATTTAATTTCACTGATTTACATGTCTGTTTTTGTGCCAATACCAAGCTTTGTTTATTACTCTAGCTCTATAAGAGAGTTTGAAGTCACTGATGGTGATTCCTCCCAAAGTTCTAGTATGGAACAGGATTGTTTTAGTAATCCTGAGTTTCTTGTTATTCCATATAAAGTTGAGTATTGTTCTTTCAAGGTCTGTGAAGAATTGTGTTGGAATTTTGATGGGAATTCCAATGAATACGTAGATTGCTTTTGGTAAGATTACCTACCGTTTTGCTATGTTGCTTCCACCTATCCAAGAACATGGAAGATCTTTCTGCTTTCTGATACCTTCTTCAGATTTTTTCCTCAATGACTTAAAGTTCTTGCCATATAGACCTTCACTTGTTTGGTTAGAGTTACTCCAAGATATTTGGTGTTATTTGTAGCTATTTTAAATTATGATGTTTCTGTGATTTTGTTTTCTGTCGTTTTATGTTCTCTGTATAAAAAGACTATTAATTTTTTGAGTTAATCTTGTATCCCACCACATTTCTGTAAGTGTTTATAAGCTGTAGGCTTGCCCTGGTAGAATTATGGGAGTCACTTATGTATATTATCATATCATTTGAAAATAGCAAATGTTTGGCTGCTTTCTTTTCAGTTTGTATTTGCTTGATCTCTTTTTGATGAGAAATCATGACGTGATAGTTTGTGATTACTGTAACAGAGAATAAAGACACATTGGATATGTATTTTACACTTATTACTTTTTTGTTGTTATAAATACATGTTTTTTGTTGGGTGACAGAGGGCATAGATGGTGCTGTACAGAGCTGGTATAGTCTTGGGGCTGTACACCATAGAGATAGACAGAGAGACACAGAGACAGAATCCACCCAGGGCAGGCCAGGCAGCATTGTGGAGCCTATAACACTTGGTTGGTGGGCAAGAGTCATCTGGGAGTCTTGTCCAGGGTTGATGGGGCTTCAGACACCTTGGAAGCTCCTTGTTCCAGTTGGATTGAGGTCTAGGGCGGTGCTGCAGTGGCATCTAGGTTTAGCTTAAGTCATTCAGGGTGAACTCGCTTAGCACAAAGGCTGTATGGTGAATGGCTGAGTTATAGTATTTCAGCTGCATCTGCTCCTCCTGGGCCTGTGTCAGCTGCTGCACAGGCTCCTGAAAGTTGATATTTGGATTTTTGCTACACAGCATGAAGCCGATCTGACAGCTTGGATAGGTGGGAATGGTGCAGTAGGCACCATTTTCAGAAGTGCCTCATCTCCTTGATGAGGTGCAGATGCAGCCGCTAGCATGCACCCTGGCAGCAAAGGATGCCTTCTTCCTTGAGTTCTGTCTTCATAAGCTACAGGACTCCTTGAAGAGGCTTTCAGCAGGGCCCATGGTGTCTGAGGAGTCAGTGATGACGACATTGAAGGCATCTTGGTTTTGTTTCATGAACTCAAAGCACTCGCTCACATGGAGGGTTAGCTTTGAGCTTGAGTAGGCAATGGCCATGCCAGGCAAGAACTTCTTAGAGACTTTGATGACATCCTCATCGATCTTGCCTTGGACCACAGACTCCACAGAGGGGTGCTTCAGCACTTCCGGCAGGATGCCCCCATCTCCCCCTCCAGATGATCAGCACCTTCTGCTGGTTGGGGTGGCTGCAGAGCTGCATGGTGGCAATTATCTCCTGCTAAGAGAACTTGTCCTTCTCAGTACACTGGATGACACCATCCAGAACAAAACTGCCTTAGGTTTTACTGCTGAAGCAGAGGATGTCTCGGTACCGGTACTGTGAGCGCGCTGATGGTGCTGCAGCTGCTCCACCTGCAGAGACAGGGCCTGGCTAGGCCACAGGCTGCAAGTCTCTCAGAATCAACCCTTGCAGATGGCGGTGGGACCAGGCGCGGCTGTGCCATCAGGGCTTGGCTCCAGGGTAGGCAGCGCATGTTGCAGGCCTGGGACTGCAGGTTGCGGAACTGCAGCACAACTGGACCAGCTCTGCCTGGCACCTGTGCCACAACCTCCACCTATTACTTTTTACACTCAATCTACAGACTCATTAAAAAGATTTCTGTTGTTTTCAAGTTGCAAATAAAATACATATACATTTAAGTTAAAGTGGATACATATACATATAAATATACACACATATATATATTTATATAATTAAAAGAACATATATTACTATTATCTGGGCCCACCCTAGAACTAGCCTTGCTTCTGGTAAGGCAGCAGGAGTTGTTGACTGGAGATGGAGCCCAGGAGATGTGTGGTGTTTTGTTGTTGTTTTTATATGAAGGTCCAGTTTAGTCTTGGAAGCTTAGCTGTAAAAGATTGTAAAGTCAGAAGATGCTGCTGCTTGGAGATCTCAGCATCTAAAACATTTTTACTCTGTGGGTCAGACATAACCCAAAATACTATACATATAATTTGCACTGACATGACAATGGCACTTTTGTAGTGTTTTCTAATATTTCTTCTGTTTTCCAAACATTGAGTACTTTTCCTATAAGAAGTCAAAATTTTTGAAGCCGAACCTAGAATTTGGACTGTAAGAGTAGGTACACTTCCTAATTACTACTGATTTTGGAATTTGTGGTTTGGTTTAGTGAAGCTCTGTGTTACAAAGACAGACTACCTCAGCAATATTAATACAGTGGGGATACTTCATCTCTAGTCTGGACTTTAATATCCATTTGGGATGCATATTAAATTGCAAGGCACCACTTTCTCATCTCTTTGCCTGATTCTAAATTAAAGTGGTTTTCAAGGCAAAGTTTAATTCATCAAAGTAATCAATGTAATCACATGCCAAAGAATCAAGATTGAAGGTTTCCTATTGACCAAATTCAGTTAATAGCTCATCAACAATTATACAAACTTAAACTGATCAAAAAATTTTACTTGTGTTATGATACTACAAACACTAGATTTTTATACTATGACATATTTTAAAAATATATTTTTTGATTAAGGTACTCATCACTTCTCAGCTAATAAATAATTCAGAATTATAGCTTCTGTCTGAATTCATGTGTATTTCTTGTAAATATTCGGTAGTGTATGTTTTTCATATGAACTTTTGTTCTTTTGTTTCATAATCAATTTTGATATTTACAAGTAACAATGTTCCCTTTAATATTGATAATAATTCTGTTAAGGGCTGTCTTTTGTCTATCCAATTCTTTGAAGTTATTTGTGAAGCAAAATTCAGTGACTAGAAACTACTATGTTCTAATTTGAACCAACACATGGTATCAAAGATCATGAAACCAATGTTTTCATCCAATTAAACATGCTAGTGGCTAAGTAAAACTGTCCAGAAAATTATCCTTTGTAAATTAAAGACACACAATGAAGAATGCCACTCTACTTGGTTTTGCTTTGCCTTGTAGGGCTCTAATAATTTTCGTAATCAGTAACTACAAGGAGTTTAAACTTGTGAAGGGCAAATCACACAGGACATAGAAATTAGCCAGAATTCCACTAAGCTGCTACCAACATTTCAGTGTTTATTTCCATCATCTCCAAACTAATTAGGTCCACAGAATTGAGTCACAAGTCTCTGGAGCACAGTCAGCATTAGAAGATGGTGTGAGCTTCCCTTTTCCAGTTGGGCAGAAGCCCTGTAAAACCTCCATCCATGGTTTTTCACTCAGAGGATGTTGGAACATCTGTCAATTGCTGAGGCCAAAATCAAAAAGTGCATCCAAACATAAAAGAATATCCTATAATACAATATTTTTAGACTTATAAACTTAGGCATTAATCTATCTTCTCAACAATGTAACTCTCTTCTTTAAGAATAATTCTTTAAGCAATAGGCTTCTTGACTGAGTTTTTTCCCCCCACAAACTAAGATCTCACAGTGTCCAATATTTTCTATTCTACTTATTTCTTCTTCTTCAGTGAAGAAGCCTCTTAGCAAGGATGTTTATTGGGACAAAACTACCACTAGAAAGAGGTGTTTGTATTTTCCCATTTATTGTCTCTGAAAAATAAAAGACTGACAAGGGGGTTTAGAAATGAGTTATTTTCTCACATCTTGGCTTCCAGAGGGTTAAGACAGATGGAGAGGTCCAGAAAATATGAGATAGAGAGGACAAAACCCCTGCAGAGGCTAGCTTAGAGAAATGGAGTCCAAGTCCAAAGCAGGTCAGATGCCAAGATTTCAAAGGTCATGTAAAGATCAGCCAAAAACAAATTCCAATAGAAGCCAGTTCAGGTGTCAGCAGATTCTTCCCAGAGAACATTGGGAATGCTTTGTCCCAGCATGTGTTTGCCTCAGACTTATTCACATGAAAGAGGAGGGGTAAGGCCACAAATCTGGGCACAAGATATAGCTTGTGTGTACGAAGAATCTTATGAGAAACTTACCAAAAAGAAAAAAAAATATTTCATAGCATTAGTGAAAGAGGCATAAGCATTATATTTTTCTCTAATAAAATAATAAATGTTTATCTTAGAGAGTTAAAAGATATAATAAATCAATATCCAGCCAACTATCTTTATATTACCTGAATTGCACATTTATGTATGGTTCACCTATATCAAATGTTTTGTTATTAAGAAGTTCAGATTCAAGGAAAAGAGTAGTCATTTTTAAAAAAACTGCATTAATCAAAAAATGAATATAGCGATATGGAATTGATATAAATATTTACATTTATGTTTTTCAGAGCAGATTTTTTTAAAGGTTTCAGTAATTTGAGTATGGATATTGCCAATAAGCAAAGCAATGTTATAGACAAAATATATGAAATAGTGACCTTAAAAAAGAAAATGAACAGATATTTGATCAAGGGGAACAGGAAATAAATCAATGTGACAGAAGAGAAAGAGAGAAAACCTGGGCAGAAAGGCATGAGGGGCACAGGAGGAAGTAAAAGCATGAAAAGGAGGGATAAAAAAACCTAACTCCTTATGAAATTGACATGATGAAAGCTATTAATTTGTACACTTAATAGAAAATAAGCATCACTGAATTGGACAGCAAGTTAAGGCATAGGGAGATCACAAACAACAAATGACCCTAGGAAGTTGACATGTATTTTCTGGGTCTCAGTTTTGTTAGCACATTGGAATCTCAGTATAAATCTAAGTCATGTGTGAGTCTTTGTCCATATTCCTATTTTCATCAAATGTAACAAAACTATAAGCTTGCCTGTTTTCATTCCTATTTTTCTAAAATTCTGTATTACAAACATTACCTTTGGCAATGTCATTAACTAACCTAGAGTTTATTTCCTTTTTATGTTTCTACAGATATTGTACAAACTTTAACTTATTAAACTTATCCTTGAAGAAAATAGGCTATATGCTATAAAAATGGGGTTCAGAACTAAAAAGGGAATTCTCAGCAGAAGAATTATGAATGGCTGAAAGGCACTTGAAAAAGTGCTCAACTTCTTTAGCCAACAGAGAAATGCAAATCAAAACAACTTTGAGATACCATCTGACACCTGTCAGACTGACTAAGATAAAAGTCACAGATGACAGCCTATGCTGGAGAGGATTCAGAGCAAGGGGAACACTCCTCCATTGCTGGTGGGAGTGTAAGCTTGTTCAGCCACTATGGAATGCAGTATAGCGGTTTCTCAGGAAATTGAGAATCAATCTCCCCAAGGACTCAGTAATAACACTTCTGGGTGTATACCCTAAAGATGCACAGTCACATTCCAAAGGCATTAGGTCAACTATGTTCATAGCAGCATTATTTCTAATTTCAAGCACCTGGAACCAGCCTAGATGTTCCTCAACTGAAGAATGGATTAACAAACTGTGGTACATCTACAAAGTGGAGTACTACTCAGCAGTAAGAAAAAAAATGATATCCTAAAATTTGCAGGCAAATGGATGGATTTGGAGAATATCCTACTGAGTGAGGTATCACAAACTCAGAAAGATAATCAGGGGATGTACTCACTCATTAGTGGACTCTAAATAAACAAACAAACAAACAAGAAAAAAGCAAAGCATGCCCAAGCTGCAAACCACAACCACTGAACAGCTTGGGATCAGAAACACCTTGGATTGGCATCTTGGATCCCACTCCCTCTAGAGGAACACCTGACTCAGTCTAGATGTTGGGGTGAGGAAACTAGATCTGCCAGAAGTGGATGCTGAACTGAGCAATAGTGGGTCCTTGGGACCTCCTGCCCATGCTGGGGAGGGGATGGGGGGATGTGGAGAAGAGAGAGTGCCTGGAGGGGGTGAGAGGGGGAAGGGACCTAAAAATAAAGAATATTTAATTTTTATTTTTCAGAAATGCAGAATGAATTTGAAATAGCCATGTTACAACACTTTCATGATTTTTTTATTAGTAAAGAACAATTGCCTCTTAATTACATAATTAAAAATCTGACAAGTACAAATAATAAATAATGGCAAAAAATGAACTCATTTACCAAAGGAATAAACAGACAGAGATATGTGCCTCAGGACAAGAAAACAAAAGCCATTAATGAACATCCCATTCAAAGCAAATTCTAATTACAAAAGGTATACACAGAACACTCATTCTTTATCTTCTGACAGCCAAAAGGAGTAGAAAGAATTCTGCTATGCTGGTGCTTCAGATGCCCAGGTTTTCCCTACTTAACTTGCATCACTCTCAACACACAGTTCCTTTGTTCCAACGTTAAGGACTGTGAATTCACACATGTATTTGGGAGATGTGCATTATGGAAAGAGACAAATGTCCAAACACTCTGTACAAACCTTGGAAGTATTTTTGAACATTGTAATTATTCTTTAAATAATGTCAGTGACTGGTTTGATATTCCATGAAACATTTTGGATTTAGCATATGTATAGTCCTAAAAACAAAACTAACATCTTACTTTCAATTTCAATATAATAGTCATCATAAAAATTCAGACAATTTATATTTAAGTATATATGTGTATGGATTTGTATGAGCATGTAATAATAATAAAATAGAGTTCATATGTTTGAAGAAGAACATGAAAGTTTACTTAGAGGAGAGAATACATAAAGTTTGCATGGAGTTTACATAAAGTTTGCATGGAGGAGAGAAAGAAAAGAAAGAAATGTAATATTATAATATCAAAGAATAAACATTTGAAGAGCTTCGTGCTGAGCTTTATGAGAGGCTCAAAAAGACTGATGAGTAATAAAACAGAACACACATCCCAGGTTTAGAATCATCTTATAATTGGATATTTATCTATATATCTGTCTATCCTCTATCTATCTATCTATCTATCTATCTATCTATCTATCAATCTATCTATTTATCTCTATCTATGTGTGTAACACATATAAATATACATAGATTGACATATGTATATATTCAACATGTATAAAATATATACATACATTATATATACAATTACATATAATTCTTACTATCAGTGACATCATACAAATTATTTATTTATTCTTACTTAACATATAATCAACTTTGAGTTTCTAGAAAAATCTAGTAACTATCACATTTAGTGTAGCTTGAAAGATAGAGACAGAGGTGCAAGCTAAGGCATATTCAAATTTCAGAAACATAAATTAGAAGCCAAAAGCAATTTTCTTTTTTTTTAAGTAATGACCATGAGAAACTTCCTTTTGAATAGATTGTATGTTTGGTTTCTTTTTTTGTTTCTCTTTTGTTTTTCTTTCTTTTTTTTTCTTTCTTTTTCTTATTATTCTTATGAAAAAAGAAGTCACACCCTCAAAACCTGTATATCCCCATTCAAGGTCCCCTCCCTCTCCAACCACATCAGGTCATTCTCTCTTCTCCACAAATCCCCATCCCTTCCATGGGCAGGCTGCAGGCAGTTCCATGGTCCCACTGCCCCAATATTACTTAGTTCAGTCTCCACTCCTGGCAGATACAGTTTTCTCCCCCCAGCTTCAAGAGTGAGTCAGGTGTTACTCTAGGGGGAGTGGGATCCAAAGTGTCAGTCCAGGGTGTTTCTGATCCCAAGATGTTCAGGGATTGTGGTTTGCAGCTTGGGCATGCTTTGCTTTTTTCTTGTTTGTTTGTTTGTTTGTTTAGAGTCCACTAATGAGTGAGTACATCCCCTGCTTATCTTTCTGAGTCTGTGATACCTCACTCAGTAGGATATTCTCCAAATCCATCCATTTGCCTGCAAATTTTAGGATATCATTTTTTTCTTACTGCTAAGTAGTACTCCATTGTGTAGATGTACCACAGTTTGTTAATCCATTCTACAGTTGAGGAACATCTAGGTTGGATCCAGGTGCATGCTATTACAAATAACGCTGCTATGAACATAGTTGACCTAATGCCTGTGGAGTGTGACTGCATCTTTTGGGGATACACCCAGAAGTGGTATTACTGAGTCCTTGGGGAGATTGATTCTCAATTTTCTGAGAAACCTCCATACTGCATTCCATAGTGGCTGAACAAGCTTACACTCCCACCAACAATGAAAGAGTGTTCCCCTTGCTCCACATCCTCTCCAACATAGGCTGTCATCTTTGCCTTTTATCTTAGCCAATCTAACAGGTGTCAGATGGTATCTCAAAGTTGTTTTGATTTGCATTTCTCTGATGGCTAAAGATGAAGAGCACTTTTTCAGGTGCCTTTCAGCCATTCGTAGTTCCTCTGCTGAGAATTCCCTGTTTAGATCTGTACCCCTTTTTTTGATAGGGTTATTCAAGGTTTTGGGCTCTAGATTCTTGAGTTCTTTATATATCTTAGAGATCAGTCCTCTATCACTTGTAGGGGTGGTGAAAATCCTTCCCATTCTGTAGGCCGTCATTTTGACCTATTCACAGTGTCCTTGGCTTTACAGAAACTTCTTAGCTTCAGGAGATCTCACTTATTGATTGTTGGTCTTAGTGTTTGTGCCACTGGTGTTATATTTAGGAAGTGGTCGCCTGTGCCAATTTGTAGAAGTGTATTTCCCACTTTCTTTTCTATCAAGTTTAAAGTGGCTGGGTTGAAGTTGAGGTCTTTGATCCACTTGGATTTGACTTTTGTGCAGGGTGACAGGCTCGGATCTATTTGGATTTTCCTACACACTTCCATCCTGCTATGCCATCACCATTTGTTAGATATGCTATCTTTTTTCCATTGAATATTTTGGGCCTCTTTGTCAAAGATCTGGTGTTCATAGGTTTTTGGGTTACTGTATGGATCCTCAATTCTATTCCATTGACCCACAAGTCTGTTTTTATGAGTACCAGGCTGTTTTTATTACTGTAGCTCTATAGTATAACTTGAAGTCAGGGATGGTGATACCTCCTGAAGTTCTTTTGTTGAGTAAAATTGTTTTGGCAATCCTGGCTTTCCTGTTATTCCAAATGAAATTGAGTATTGTTATTTCAAGGTCCAAAAAATATTGTGTTGGGATTTTGATGGGCAGTGCATTGAATCTGTAGATTTCCTTTAGTAGAATTGCCATTTTTACTATGTTGATCTTACCTATCCAGGAACATGGGAGAGCTTACCATTTTCTGATATCCCCTTCAATTTCTTTCTTCAGTGATTTAAATTTTTTGTCAAATAGGTCTGTTACTTCTTTGGTTATAGTTACTCCAAGGTATTTAATACTATTTGCAGCTATTATGAAGGGTAATGTTTCCCTTATTTCTTTTTCAGCTCTCCTATCTCTAGTGTATAGAAGGGCTACTGATTTCTTTGAGTTAATCTTGTATCCTGCTACATTGCTGAAGGTGTTTATCAGCCGTAGCAGTTCCTTGGAAGAATTTTGTGGGTCACTGATGTATGCAATCATATCATCTGCAAATAGAGATAGTTTCTCTTCTTCTTTTCCAATTTGTATCTCCTTAACCACTTTCATTCCCTTATTGCTTTAGCTAAAACTTGGAGAACTATATTGAATAGATAAGGGAAGAGAGGACATCCTTGTCTTGTTCCTGATTTTAGTGGGATTGCTTTGAGTTTTTCTCCATTAAGTTTGATACTGGCTGTAGGCTTCTTGTAAATTGCCTTTATTATATTTAGATATTCTCCCTGTATTCCTGATCTCTCCAGGGCTTTAATCATAAAGGAGTGTTGGATTTTGTCAAAGGCTTTTTCAGCATCGAAGGATATGATCATGTGGTTTTGTTCCTTTAATTTGTTTATATAATGAATAATGTTTACGGTTTTTCTTATGTTAAACCAGTCCTGCATTTCTGAGATGAAGCCTACTTTGTCATTGTGGACGATATTTTTTATACATTGTTGTATACGGTTTGCTAAAATTTTGTTGATAATTTTATCATCAATATTCATGAGGGAAATTGGTCTGTAGTTCTCCTTCCTTGTTGTGTCTTTGTGTGGCTTGGGTATTTATTAGCTTAATTGTGACCTCATAAAAGGAATTTGGCAATATTCCTTCAGTTTCTACTGTGTGAAATAGTTTGAGAAGTAACAATAGTAATTCTTCTTGAATGTCTGGTAGAATTCGACACTGAAACCATCCAGACCAGGGCTTTTATTTTGGGGGAGGCTTTTAATGACAGCTTCAATTTCCTTAAGGGTTAAAGGCCCATTTATGTAACTAGTCTGATCTTCATTTAATTTTGGTATATGGTACCTGTTCTGAAAGCTGTCCATTTCTACTAGGTTTTCCATTTTTGTGGAATACAGATTTTGAAAGTATGATCCAATAATCTCTGGATTTCCTGGGGGTCTGTTCTTATGTCCCCCTTTTCATTTCTGATTTTGTTGATTTGAACACTCTCTGTTTTTTGATTCTTTTGGCTAAGGGCTTATCTACCTTGTTGACTTTCTCAAAGAACCAACTCTTAGATTCATTGATTCATTGATGCTTTGTATTGTTCTTTTTGTTTCAATTGTATTGATTTCAACTCTAAGTTTGATTATTTCCTGCCATCTATTCCTTCTAAGTGAGTTAGCTTCTAATTGTTCTAAGGCTTTCAGGTGAGCTGTTAGGTCTCTAGTGTGAGGTTTCTCTAGGTTTTTCCTATAGTCATCTAGTGCTATGGATTTTCCTCTTAAGACTGCTTTCACTGTTTCCCACAAGTTTGGATATATTGTGGATTCATTTTCATTAAATTCTAGGAAGACTTTGATTTCTTTCTTAATTTCTTCCTTAACCCAGTGATGGTTCAGCTGAGTGATGTTATTTTCCATGAGTTGGTAGGCTTTATTTGATTTCTGATGTTGTTGAACTCTAACTTTAGGCACTGGTGGCCCGATATGTTACAAGGAATTATTTTTATTTTTTGTATCTATTGATATTTGCTTTATGACCAATTATGAGGTCAATTTTGGAGAAAGTTCCACGAGGAGCTGAGAAATATGTATATTTCTTTGCTTTGCGTGGAAGCTTCTGTAGATATCTATTAAATCCATTTGCATCATAATCTCTTTTAGACTCCTTATTTCTCTGTTGAGACTCTGTCTGGTTGACCTATCCAGGGTTGAAAGTGGGGTATTGAAGTCTCCCACTATTAGGGTGTAAGAGTTGATGGGGGAATCAAGCTTTAGCAGTGTATCTTTTATATAGGTAGGTGCCCGTATATTAGGGGCATAAATATTCAGGATTGAAATTACCTCTTGTCCAATTTTTCCTGTGATGAATAAGTAATGATCATCTTGGTGCCATTTAATTGCTTTTAGCTTAAAGTCTATTTTGTTAGAAATTAGGATGACAACACCCGTTTGTTTCTTAGGACCATTTTACTGGAAAATCTTTTCCCAAACCTTTACTCTAAGCCTGTGTCTGTCTTTGTGGTTTAGGTGTGTTTCTTGTAGGCAACAGAAGAATGGCTTCTGTTGTTGTATCCATCTTGTTAGTGTGTGACGTTTTATAGGGGAGTTGAGTCCATTGGTATTAAAGAATATTAGTGACCACTGATTGATATTTCCTGACATGTTTTGGTGGTAACTTGTTTGCTTTTCCTTTCTCTGAAGTATTCTTCTGTGGAATTATTGATTGTTTGTGGTTTCATGGGTTCATCTGGGGTCCTTAGTTTGGAGTTTTCCCTCTAATACTCTCTGTAACACTGGATTGGTAGATTGATATTGTTTCAGTCTGACTTTGTCATGAAATATCTTGTTTACTCCCTCAATGGTGATTGATAATTTTGCAGGGTATAGTAATCTAGTTTGGCAGCCATGTACTCTTAATGTCTGTATATCTTCTGACCAAGCACTTCTAGCTTTCATCGTTTCCATTGAATAGTCAGGTGTTATTCTGATGGGTCTGCGTTTATATGTAAGTTGGTCCTTTTCTTTAGCAGCTCTTAAAATATTTTCTTTGTTTTGTATGTTTTGTGGCTTGATTATAGTGTGGCACACTGACTTTTTTGGAGAGTCATATCTATTTGGTGTTCTGTAAGCTTCTAGTATCTTTATAGGCATTTTCTTCTTCAGGTTAGGGAAGCTTTCTTCTATGATTTTTTTGAAAACATTATCTGTGCCTTTGAGCTAGTATTCTTCTCCTTCTCAATTTCTATTATTCTCAAGTTAGGTCTTTTCATGGTGTCCCAGATTTCCTGAACATTTTGAGTTATGGCTTTTTTGGTTTTAGTATTTTTTTTGACCGATATATCTATTTGAGCTACTGAGTCTTCCACTTCAGAGATTCTGTCTTCCATCTCTTGAACTCTGCTGTTTATGCTTGTCTCTGTGGTTATAGCTTTTTTCTTCAGGTTTTCTATCTCCATCTTTCCTCATTTTGTTCCTTTTTTATTGCTTCTATTTCAGTTTTTACTTTCTGGCATGTTTTTTCATTTTTTGGTTTACTTTTTCTTGGTTTTCTTTCATGGATTTGTTCATCTCTTCCAATTTTTTTGTTTGTATTTTCTTCTATTTCTTTAAGGCATTTTTTCATATCTTGTTTGAGAGCTTCAATGATCTTCAAAAAGGAATTTTTGGTGTTGCTTCCTTTTGTGTCCTCTTCATTGCTCAATTCAGGTCTTGTAGTTGTAGGACCACCACTTTCTTCTGGAGTTATCTTGTTGTTCTTTACATTATTATATATATTTTTGCACTAGCATCTGCCCATGGCTTCAGTGGTACACGATTAGGTGTCTCCTAGTCAGTTGTGGCACACGGGCTTGTGTGTTTCCAGTCACCTCTGAATAAAAGGTCTGCTCAATCTCTACCCCAACTCTGGGTTGGGGACTGGATATCAAGTCTTCAGTCCTTCTCTGATTGATCAGTTGGAGGAAGGTGGCTGTGCAAATTCCCTCAGCAGCAGCTGGGGAGAGCCTGGCAGACTGAGTTTATCTCTGTCTGCTACAGTATGTTTGGTTTTAAAAGGCTATTTGACCCAAGTTAAAATAACTTGGGAAGAGAGTCTTAATTGAAGATTTAAGAACTCAGGTTGACCTGATTGTTGTCCTGACTGTTGATAGATATAGCTGTTATATGTGGCAACAATCCCTTGGCTACACCCTGACTGTATGAATGAACAAGGCTAACAGAAGTAGAAAGCAGGCAACATGGATGTATCCCTTTCTCTTTGAGTGTGACTATGGATATGTTGTGACCAGTTCTCTCCAGCTCCTATCTCCATTATTTCTCTGCAGTAATAGGCTAACATGAGAATGGTAAGATAAATAAACCATTTTTTCTTTAATTGCTTTTGTAAGGGTGTCTCATCACACTCACAAAATTAACATAGAACAGCAAACTTGACTGAAATCTTTTTTTCTTATTAAAGTTTCCTTGTCTGCCATGTTGTGGTAAGGGAAAAGGAAAGATTCCTTCTCCTTGCCCTCACCACCTGTGGTTGGCAAAGGAGCTTCACCTCCCCCTTATCAGCTGCAGCACTCAGGGAAGTGAACTCTGTTTCTTGACAGCACAGTAAAGCTGATCCTGTTAGCAGACATCTGGAAAAGCCAATCCAAAAACTGTATGCTCTGGAAAAATCCTTGTGCATGCTGTATAAATCATGCTGTGATTGGTTTAATAAAAAAAAATGACTGGCCAATAACTTGATAGGACAGAGTTAGGTAGGAAAAATAGAACGTTAGGAAAAAGAAGGGTGGAGTCTTGGAGTCACCTGGAGACACAGAGGGAGAAAGACATGCTGGAGGACAGGTAAATCCACAAGCCACATGGCAACATATAGATTACTTTTTAAAATTTATTTTGCTTTATTCTGAGGGAGGAGATTGGTGGGATCAAAGGCATGATGTTAAGGACACAAATAATAAAATGAAAGCAAAAAAATTTAAACATTTCTAAAATAGGTCATCCGTTATTTTTTATTTATTCAGACAGAACTCTATCATAATGCAAACAATTTATACATAATCAAATTCAACAATAATGTAAGCGTAAGTGACTTAGTTATTTTCTGTCTAAACCTATCCCTCTCTTTAACTTTTTCTATCATCAGCCTTTCTTTCTCCCATTTTGCAGAGTTCAGAAAGTGAACATTTACACTAATTATGTTTGCAATCAGAATTTGTAAATTAAAAAACTACCATCTTTTAATATAGAAAGCAATTAACTAGATGGAAACATAATAATGGATATGCTTTAAACAATAATACAGAATAAATTATTTTGATACAAAACCTATACATATGCAAATTAAGATTAATGTATCAATATTTAGTTGAATGCACAAAAATTAATTGACTCATATTCAAATAAAAACATCATTTTCTGTAAAATGATGACGATTGAAATGAATAATATGAAAGAAGGCTTTATGAAAGAAGCCTAATGGTTAGTTCTGTGAAAGCTGCTGTCTCAGTGCAGATGGACCTTCACATTTTTCAACATAGGCTCACATTCTCAAAAAAGTAAAGGAATCCACCATTTCCAGATGATACTTGTTATGTATAATTTTGCAGAATTCCTAAAACGAGCACAGTTCAGTTCATACAATGAAACAACATAACATTATTATTTGCTATTTTTAAAATTTTCTAAATATATGAGCTATATGAGGAGGCTTCTACCATGGGAAAAATGTTGTAGTTAACATAGAATAAGATCATCTACACAACAAATTAGACAATATTTTAATATATTAGTATTTATATTTAATATATTAGTAAGTCATTCAGCTTTAAACATTGAATAAGGAATACATGCTCATTATGTCATTAAGTCAGTAGACATTTTCAATATATTCACTCTCATTATGTGGTAGATTCACCTTCTGATCAAATAGTGTTTAGCCTCTTCAAGATTAAATTGTTCATAGACCCAACACATTATTAAATATATGCATTTATATAAGCACACTATACACGAATCTCAGTTCTTTCACTTGACAAAATTGTCATGTACACCAGTAATAAGAATTGTCTGTGACACTAATTCAGTTTATAAGTAGATATGGACCAAGTAGTAGCAAATAAATATTTAAAATAAGAAACTAAGCAACTTGTATTGTATCACTTAACTCTATCTTTTATGATAACCCTAAAAATTACAGATCATTATCTTTTAGAATGTTATTTAGAAGGTAAAATTTTAATGAAAAATACTATGGCTGAGTTTATCTTAAAATAAACATATTAATATGATGTTTTTAAATTTTTTGTAATAAATTTTTTTTGACCAAAAGTAGATATATTTAATCCAGTCATCCATTTGCTTGCAAATTTTAGGATATATATATATATATATATATATATATATATATATATATATATTACTGCTGAGTAGTACCCCATTGTGTAGATGTACCATAGTTTATTAATCCATTTCTCAGTTAAGGGACATGTAGGTTGTTTCTAGGTTCTTGCTATTATGAATAATGCTGCTAAAAACATAGTACGGTTGATATTTTTGAGGTGTGAATGTGCACCTTTGGGGTATATGCCCAGTAAGGGTATTGCTACATCCTTGGGGAGATTGATTACCATTTTTCTGAGGAATCGCCATACTGCATTCCAGAGTGGCTGGAGAAGTTTGCATTCCCACCAACAATGGAGGAGTGCTTCCCTTGCTCTGCATCCTCTCCAGCATAGGCTGTCATCTGTGTTTTTGATCTTTGCCATTCTGACGAAACAGTTTGTGTTTTGTCATCAAATTGTGTCATCACACACCTATATGTCCCTTAACTGAAGAATGATTAACAAACTATGGTACATCTACACAATGGAGTACTACTCAGCAGTAAGAAAAAATGATAACCTAAAATTTGCAGGCAAATGGATGGATATGGAGAATATCCTCCTGAGTGAGGCCTGACAATCCCATAAGGATAAACAGAGGATGTACTCACTCATTAGTGAACTTGAAAGCAAAAGCATTCTTATTTCATTGAAAGATGATGGGTGAATTAAGTGATTCAAAGCACACACTCACATGCACACATATATAAACACACACACACACACAAAAAAAAAAAAAAAAAAAAAAAAAAAAAACTCTTCTTGTTTGACTGTAGAAAGGTTGCTTATTAGGAATTTGTGGTGACCATAGTGCATCCGCGGGCATTAGCTATGACCTACTGTGCTTTCTTCATCTGTAGCTGAGCCTAACCTAGCATGAGGGGCTTTAGATTTTATTTTTTATGTTTCCTATATGTTAGAAAAAAAGAGAAATTTTATTACTGTATGGGTTTTTTTTTTTGGTTTTTTGTTTTGTTTTGTTTTTAGCTATCCTGGATATTTAGCATTTTAATATAAAGTTTCAAATTGGTTTTCAAAACACAATTTAAAAAAGCCAAACTTTGACACCAGCCTAAAAAGCAATATTTACCTGAAAGCAAAGGGGTCTCATTCATTCAAATTGAGAGTATGAAACTAGAGGCCTATAAGGACATTGAATATTAATAAAAATTGAATGTTTGTGTTTATCCTGGCTTGACCATGAGAGGCATTTGGGGGGTTTATCAAAGATATACAAAACTAGATAATAGTAAAAATAATGATGATATGTTTTGATTAGTATTATTAGAGGGATGTTCTATGAAAAAAACTGGTTTATATTAAAATTTAAATCAATAGCATGATTTACAGGAAGAGTATTCGAGTAGGAAAGTTGTATGGAGTGGCTTAAGAAAGATGCAACTAACTGCTAAAAGCAAAAGTCACTGGGTCAGCTAGTTTCATGCAATTATGCTCACTTTGCTTCTAATTGCATCCATTCAGTAACATTAAGATGCTTACTCTCCAGTGTTCAGAGCAAACAAAGGAACTTTTGATGGTCTTGAGAGGTTTTATTTGGGTATTTGTTTGTTTTTCAGTTGGGTCCCTTGATGTGGGGTTAAAGGGTGCTTAAAGTTCCTTTTTGCATGGACCATTAGAAATTATATACATATAAAGGGGTTTTAAAAATAAGTTTGTGATCTACTTGAAACCAGGGTGCAGAGGAGTGTGAACTACTTACTCATGGAGGGACACCTTTAGGAGACAAAATAGTTTTATCTCCTCATTATGGACCTTACTCCATTTTATTTCAACATTTTATTGGTATTTATTGGTAGCATAAACATTGTTCCTGTGACAAAGATTTGTTTCATTTATTTATATAATCCAAAATTTTATCTTCTTCAAATTATGTATTTTCTTCTTAAATGTAATTAGGTGAAAGGAGAAAATTCTAGACATGCTGCCTTGATCACTTATTATACATGTACAAAAATTATTTAATAGGGCATATTTTAAATAAATCTATAGTGTCCTTCATCCTCTTTAACACTTACAAGCCCACCCCCATTAAATCAGAGAGTATGGCTGACTGGATGAACTAAGCAGGATTTACAGGGGTTCTTAGAGATGTAAGAAGCAAGTGTAAGGCCTGCAAGCAGATTATATAAATATATCTTATGACTATTTGCTTGGTGTTTCAGGGGACATCTATCAGTAGGAACAGGCATGTCTCTAACCCTTTTGTTTCCTCTTGGGTCTCTTTTCCTCCTATTGGATAGTTCTGTCCAACCTTGATATGAGTATTTTTTTCATATCTTATTTTGTATCTTATTTTGTCTTGTTTGACTCTTTACTAAAGATGAAAGAGAAGAATGGATCTAGGAGACAGGAAAGGTGGGAGGTAGCTTTGAGGTGTGAAGTAGGGTAACTGTGGTCAGAATGTCATATGAGAGAAAATTATATTTTCAGTAATTAAATAGAAAAATAATCTATGAACTTCTAGTGAACATAATGTTAACTTAGATTATATAAAATGTTATCTATAAAATGAATATTACATAAAGAAATATACAGAGTTCTAGTGGATTCTAAAGGTAGTCAGAATATAAAGAAAAAATATCCTGGAAAGAAGAGGACACATTTTTCTTAGATTCTGATAAAATTTAGGTTAAAACTGATGCCAGAGTAGGAAAGATGTTCAGCAAAGCATGGTCACCAATATGTAAGAAACATTCTTTAAGCATCTTAAAGGAATAATAGATTTCAGAACATAAACCTGCTGGAATGACAGATTTCAATCCCAGAAAGGAAAGAAGGTCAGAGTCTATAACATGTGGTATTCCACCACCAAGAGCAAATGTCATTTATAAGATTCGCATCAAGTTCAACTAGAAATTAACTCAAGATTCTGGAAAACCTAATGGATCATTCCAAATCCACATTGCTACATGTGAGGTAAAGTTAGTGCACAGCATCACCAAACAAAGAAGCCTAGATCTTCAATCAGTGCAGACGATCTCCACTACCATAACATAGTCTAAAGTACTCATCTGAGAGGAATTCAACTCAGTCATTCTAGAATCAATTCTTCTACACACAATGATTAGTGGAAAGGGGGATCAAAATTTGATAAATGAATATGATCAAGTTCTTACATTAATGACTTTGCATTTTTTTCCAAAAAAAATTTCAATTAAATATTCTACCACTTTTCAGTGGTCTTTAATAAAATAATTGCATTTTTCAATTAAAATTTAAGTTATGTCATGGATAGAGTGACTGAGAGGGGCAGGCAGGGAAGGGAGTTTGAACACGGGGATACATGGATAAAAAAGTGACTTTATTCATAATAATAAAAAGAAGAAATCAGTGTGGCAGTCCTTAGAAAGATTTGGTATCAATATACTTAAGACGCTTCTATACTTCTCTCAGGCATGTACTCAAAGATTGTATCATCCTATCACAGAGACAGTTGTTCAACTACATTCATTGCTACTCTACTCAAAACCAGAATCTGACAACAATATATTTCCATCAACAAAAGAGTTAATAAAGGAAATTTTCAAAAAATAATTAAGCTATCAAAAACTGTGTTTTATTACTTTTCCATGTATAAGTATGATTAAATTTGGACAAAAGCTAAGAGAAAAATGGTGTTTTCTTGTCTCTTCCTGTTGTTTCATAGTTCCTCTTTTATTTTGATGTCATAAATACATATTTAGCTATGAATCTAGTAAAACAGGGCACATTCGATATTCGTCTGTTTTAGTTTGACAGTTTATTTTCTTTACTATGAAAATATTTAGTTTATCACTTTTCCTTAAAATGAGACAATTTCATTTCTCCTTATGACTCAATAGCATTTTAAATATAAAATTAATTTATTAATGTACTTTCAAGAGGGTTACTTGTTTTGAATACAGAAATAAGGTAGAAATAAACATGGGGATAAAAATATTTCTGTGACATATTCTTGTAGCTCCCTTTGGGTAGAAAACAGTTGAATAGCAGGGTTAAGGGCTAGAACTATTGTAACTTTTCCAGCAATTTCATACTGATTTCTACTGTGGCTAAACTAATCCATTTTCTCCAGCTATGTATGAGTGGGGTGAGATGGAATGTCAAAATAGTTCTAATTGCCATTTTCCCCTAAGTGGGAATAATTTTTTTCCTCCAGAAATCCAGTTTTTTTTCCCCCTGGATATTAATGCCTAGTCAATAATATACTTTGAATCTAATTAAAAATGTACACTCAGGCTGCCTTTCTACCCTTTACTCAGCCTACTTAAATGCAACCTGTCCTTATGAAAACAATGTGACCATTGCTATACTTTCAATTCTCTTTATAATCTATTTTTAAAAATTAAAGTAATTGCATATCTTTAATCTTAAATGTTGTGTTTTCCATGCCCTGACTCAAAATCACATGTTTGTGCAAACACAATATATGTGCTTATATATGTTTGATAATAGTTCCCTGAAAGTAGTCAAAGAAATTTTAGAATTAAATATCCTTTGTGATTTATGCAAAATGTAGATACATTTGGTAATATCTACTTGCAGTTTTTCATTCTATTCTAGATCTACAGTGGTCAATATAGTAACCTTTTTCCTTATAGAACTCTTACAATATTTTATAAAACAAACCCCCTTCTTCTTGCTCAATCCAGTTTTTAATATATGCCTGTGAAGAAATAAAAGTAAAAATCCTTTCTTAAAGTTAAACAATGAATGGAGAAGCAAAAAATGAAGGGTTGGACAGGAGGCATGGAAGGAAGAGGAAAGGCTAGCTCTTAGACTAAAATTCCCCGAAGATACAGCCACATCCAATGCCTAAGAACATTGAATATCTTTATTTAAATATTTAGTGGTGATTTTTAATTCTGTTTTAGAGAAACCTATACCTAGTTTCATTCATTAAGTTAAGAATTGTCTGATTTAACTTTTTCTATTTTTAAATTTTGTAGTTTGTATATTATAAAAAATAAATTTCCCTATATAATGTGAAGTTAGAAAATTCTTAGCCATCAACCAATGTGTGGGACCTAATGTAATTAAACACACTAGAATGATTCTGAACTGAAAAAGAAACTGAGGCAGTTTACAGAATGGGAAAAACTCTGCCAGTTATATATCTAACAGAAGTCTGGTGTCTATAATATACAAGGGATTGAAAACTACTAATAAAATAAGCTACCCAATTCTTTTTTAAAAAATTAAATATGAGATGCAATAGAGTGTGAGAATATGAAGAGATACCAGTGGATAAGGAATATGTTAAAATGAGTTCAACAGCCTTTACTATAATGGAAATACAAAATAAAACTACTTTGAAATTTCATTTCATCCTGGTCAAAATTACTAATATCAAGAAAATGAATGTCTACTAGGTTTTCAAGTATTTTAGAGTATATATATTCAGAATATACTATACTTATTCTTTCTTAGCAGTACTGAAGATTGAGCCCTAGAATACAGGCTGTTCATTAAGATCACCAAACACATGCAGGGAAAATTTAAGTTATGACAAAAATGTCTCCTATCTAGGGAAATAAATGGACAATTATAATTTTCTAGAAGTTTGTCAATCTAGTTTATATTTTCAAAAATCCACTTCTTTGTCTTTATTTTTAAGTTAGTTTTGCTAATTTCTGTTCTACTTTATTTCTATATACTTCTGGATTACCCTTTTCTAAGTATAATATATTAAATAGATGTACTAAAAATCATTTACTTACTATTCTCTTCAATATTGTTTAGTCTAAGCATACATAACTACAAAACTTTACATATATATATGTTTTTGGTTATTACAAATAACACTGCTATCAACATCATTTAGCAAACTGTATGATATGGTGGTATGATTTTGTGGTATGATTGAGCATTCTTTGGGCATATGCCCAAAAGTAGTATCACTGGTTGTGAGGTACATTGATTCTAAATTTTTTGAAAAACTGCCACAGTGTTTTTTAAAATGACTATACAAGTTTGCACTCCCTGCAGTGAAGGAGTGTTACCCTGTGACCCACATCTTCTCTAGCATCAGTTGGCATTTGTGTTTTTTATTTTGACCATTCTGACAGGTATAAGATAAAATCTCAGAATCATTTTGGTTTACATTTCCCTAATATCAATGGATGCTGAACATTTCCTTAAGTGTCTCTCAGCCATTTGAAATTCTGTTGAAAATTCTGTTTAGATATGTACCTCATTTTAAAATTAGATTATTTATCTTGTTTTTGATATCTAGTTTCACTGTCTACCCAGAACACAGCTGGGAAAGTATCAGTGGGGGAACAGCTGGGTCCCTTGTTCCTGGGCACATGCCTTCGAGGTAAGAAACTTGGCTTCAGTGGGGAACACAGTTTGCACAGAGAAGGACTGGCATTAATAGCAGCAAAGAAACAGAAGAGTTCCTAAAAGCACAGCTGAGAGGTCAGAGGTCATGACTTCTGCCACTTGAACCTGGACCCTGAGATGGCTTCTCAGCTTTGGCAAGTCGCACAGCCCACCCAGTACATGGCTGGTATAATAGCAGTGGGGGAATAGCCAAGTCACTGGGCACACAGCTGAGAGGTGAGATCAAGAGGTAATCACTGGCATAACACTGCTACCTCATGAGAACAGTGGAACCTGTTAGCACCTAGCTAATTAAGAGTCTTAAGAGCCCTGAGACCAACAACTAACTAGGAGCCAAACAATAACTAACCAAGAGAGAATTAGGGAAACAATGGCCAGATGGCAGTGCAAGAATACATGCAACAATACAAAGGTCAACAAGACACCATCAAAAGAAGCAAGTAGCTCTATAACTTCAAGACCTGAACATAGCAACGCAGAAAGAACAAAAGAAAATGATCTTAAAAACAGCTTTATGAAACTAATAGTAGCCTTAAAAGAGGATATAAAAAAAAACTCCCTTAAAGAATCAGAAGAAAATACAAACAGAAAATTGGAAGAGTTAAACAAATCCCTGAAAGAAAATAAAGGAAACCAAGAAAAAGAAAACTAACATTTGAAAGAAATTTGCCATGAATTAAAAAACAAATTAGAATCAATAAAAGAAGGCACAAACAGAGACAGAACCAGAAATAGAAAACCTGAAAAAAGGACCCGGAACTACAAATTCAAGAATAGCCAACAGAATCCAAGAGATGGAAGAGAGAATCTCTAGGGTAGAAGACTTAATAGTGGTAATGGATATATCATTAAGAGAAAAACACTAAAACCAAAAAAGTCATCACAGAAAATGTCCAGGAAATTTGAGAGACCATGAAAAGACCAAACCTGAGAATAACTGGAATAGAAGAAGGAGAATAATACCAGCTCAAAGGCACAGAAAATATATTCAACAAAATCATAGAAGAAAACTTCCCCAACCTATAGGAGAAAATGCCTATAAAAATCTAGGAAGCCTATAGAATACCAATAGACTAGACCCACAAAAAAAGAATATTCACCATATAATGATCAAGCTTCTAAACCTACAGAATAGAGAAAAAGTATTAAGAGCTGCAAAGTAAAAAAGTCAAATCACCTATAAAGGAAGACCCATCAGAGTAACATGCAACTATTCAATAGAAACAATGAAAGCAAGAAGGTCCTGGTCAGACATTATCCAGACACTAAAAGTGCATGGATGCCAACCTAGAATACTGTACTCAGCAAAACTGTCACTCAACATAGATGAAGTAAACAAGATATTTCATGACATAACCATATTTAAACAATACCTAACCACAATCGACACCCTGAAAAAGCCCTAGAGGCAAAACTCCAACCTAAGGAAACCAGAAACACCCATAAAACCACAGACGATAAGCCCACAGAAGAACCCTCTGCCCTCCCCCCAAAAGAAATGTAAGCCACTATGAAATATGATGGAAATTATTGATGATTGGTCATTAATATCCCTTAATATTAATGGACTCAATTTTTCTATGAAAAGACACACCCTAACATGATGGATACAAAACAGAAGCCATCTTTTTGCTGCATACAAGAAATGCACCTAAACTTTAAAGACAGACACAGGTTCAGAGTAAAGGGTTGGAAAAAGACTTTCCAATCAAATGGCCCTAAGAAAAAAGGTGGTGTAGCCATTCTAATATCTAACAAAATAGACTTTAAACTAAAATCAATAAAAAAAAAAAAGACCAGGAAGGCCACTACTTATTCATCTCAGGAAAAATTCACCAAGATAAAATCTTAATCCTGAATATCTGTGACCCCAGCACTAGGGCATCTATATATGTAAAAGAAACAATTCTAAAGGTTAAACTGCATATCAAACCTCACACATTAATAGTGGGAGACTTCAGTTTCCCACTTTCTCCCTTGGATACATCAACCACATATCAACACAACAGAGAAATAAGGGATCTAGAAGTTATGACCCAAATTGACTTAGTAGATATATACTGAACCCTCCACCCAAACAAAAAGGAATATACATATTACTCAGGATCCCATGGAACTTTCCCTAAATTTGACCACATATTAGGTCATAAAGCAAATATCAACAGGTACCAAAAACTTGGTTATAATACCATTTCAGATCACTAGGGTTAAAAGAGTTCAACAACATCAAGAATCACAGAAAGCCTACCAACTCATGGAAACTAAACATCACTCAGCTGAACCACCTCTGGGTCAAGGAAGAAATTAAGAATGTAATCAAAGATTTCCTAGAATTCAAGAAAAATAAATCTGCAGCATAACCAAATTTTTCAGATACAATGAAAGCAGTCTTAAGGGGAAAATTCATTGCACTAGATACCTACATGAAAAAACTAGAGAAATTCCACACAAGAGAACTATCAGCACAGATGAGGGTCTTAGAACAATTAGAAGCAAACTCACCTAAAAGAAATAGATGACAGGAAATAATCTAACTTAGAGTGAAAATCAATATAATTGAAATGAAATGAACAATACAAAAAAATCATTGAATCAAAGGCTTGGTTCTTTGATAAAGCTAACAAGATAGATTAACCCTTATCCAAACTAAACAAAAAGCAGAAAGAGAGAATCCAAGTCAACAAAATCAGAGATGAAAAAGGGGGACATAACCACAGACCCCCCAGGATATCCAGAGAATTATCAGGTCAAATGTTGAAAAATCTATACTCCACAAAACTGGATAACCTAGAAGAAATGGACAGATTTCTGGACAGGTACAATTTACCAAAATTAAGTCAAGACAAGATTAAAGACCTACCAGTCCTATAACCAAAGGAAATTGAAGCACTCATTAAAAGTCTCCCAAATAAAAAAAAGCCCAGGCCCAGATGGTTTCAGTGAAGAGTTCTACCAGACATTCAAAGAAGAGCTAATACCAATACTCCTCAAACTGTTCCATATAGTAGAAACTGAAGGAAGATTGTCAAACTCTTTTTATGTGTTCACTATAACCCTGATACCTAAGCCACTCAAAGACACAAAAAAGTAAGAGAATTACAGACCAATTTCTCTCATGAACATTGATGCAGAGGGAGGGGAACACTCCTCCATTGTTGGTGGGAATGTAAGCTTGTTCAGCCACTCTGGAATGAAGTATGGCAGTTTCTCAGAAAACTAGGAATCAATCACGCCAAAGATCCAACAATACCACTACTGGGCATATACCCTAAAGACACACATTCATATCCCAAAAGCATTAGCTCAACTATGTACACAGCAGCATTATTCATTATAGCAAGAACCTGGAAACAACCTAGGTGCCCCTCAACTCCAGAATGGATTAACAAAATGTGGTGCATCTACACAACGGACTACTACTCAGAAGTATGAAAAAAATGATATCCTAAAATTTACAGGCAAATGGATAAATTTAGAGAATATCCTCCTAAGTGAGGTATCACAAGCTCAGAAAGTTAAGCAGGGGATGTACTCACTCATTAGTGGACTTAAATATATATATATAAAAAGAGAGAGATGTCATTGTATACAAAAACTCAAGACCAGAACATAGCTAAATGACACAATGCCTCACTTCTGCATTGATGGCCTCTGGAAGAGGGGAGGGAAAGGAAAGATGTGTTTTCTTTAAGGGTCTGGCCACAGGGAGCTTAATTGTGCTCCACTAAGTAAATGAGTAGCATAAGGAGCAGTTGTGTAAATGGGAGATCATAAGAGTGAGCATGATTCTGAGAGGACTGATATGTGAGTTTGATGGGGCGCATGATGTAAAAACTTAAATTAATAAATATATATAAAATAATAAAATAAAAACTAAAAAAATAAATAAAAATAAAAAATAATAACTGAACTTGAACTGGTAAAGACTGAGAATGTCAAGTTTTATTTATTTATTTATTTATTTATTTATTATGAAGTCGTATTTTTTATCCATGTATATCCTTGTTCAAGCCCCCTTCCCCCTCCCACATTTTCTAGCCACTCTCTCTTCTACACATCACTTTATCTCCTCCCCAGCAAAGGCAGGAGGTCCCAAGGTCCCCATGTGGCTCTGTTCAGCATCCACTTCTGGCAGAACCACTTTCCTCACCACAACTTCAAGACTGGATCAGGTGTTCCTCTGAAGGGATTGGGATCCAATGTTCTGGTCCAAGGTCTTTTAGATCCCAAGCTATTCAGTGTTTGTGGTATTCAGCGTGGACAAGCTTTGCTTTTTGCTTTTTTGTTTAGAGCAATGAGTGAGTACATCTTCTGCTTATCTTTCTGGATTTGTGATACCTCACTCAGGAAGATATTCTCCAAGTACATCCATTTGCCTGCAAATTTTAGGATATCATTTTTTCTTACTGCTGAGTAGTATTCCGTTGTGTAGATGTACCACAGTTTGTTAATCCATTCTTCAGTTGAGGGATATCTAAGATGTTTCCAGGTTCTTGCTATTACAAATAATGCTGCTATGAACATTGTCGCGCGCCACCTCGCCAGCAAGGAACACGCAACACCGGATCCTTCCCTTTGCAGTTTATTCGGGCCTTTAATTATCTTATTGTCTCTCACTCACTCACTCACTCACTCTCACTCTCAAACGTATGACGAACGACCCCGGGGTGGGGGGGTGGGGGGGGAGTCTGCTCGTGGCTAAATACCCTCTGGGCTTCCAATCCTGGTAAGCCAAGTAGACATTGCCCATAGGTCCCCAGGCGCCGGAAGCAAGCCACCATCCTCACCTACAGCCAATAAGGAGTTGCTTACTCCCGAGAGCACTCACCTTCAGAAAAGGTGGAAGGCAGAAATCAGTGCCACCTTTAGGGCGTGGTACAATGCAGCTCCCTACAGATCCCCCTTCTTTATTAAGAAAAAAAAAGCAGGCAGAAGCAGAGGTCTAGTCTCTGAAGCACAAAAGGAACATGTACAGGTATCGCTCCAGGTGTCATCTACCCAGACAATCCCTGACCCGTCCGACACCCTTTTCACAGAGGCAGGCAGTTGGGTGTCAACCTGCATGCAACCAGACATACTCCTCATGAGCTCCCATAAGCCAGAGTACTCATGTGCAGTGCTAAGCCTTGCATCCTGCAAAACATTCTTAAAGCTTCTCCTTTAAGGAGGCCAAACAAACTTAGGGGGACTGACTGACTCCAATGGCTGAAAATGCTTGGACAACCATGGCTGCATCACGACACTGAAGGAACCTAACATGGCAAATGCACCACAGGCAAACTCGGAATATCAGCACCATCAGGCTCGCCAGAGCTCCCATTCCTGCCCACTCTTTCTGGTGATCCACAGCGGTGGAGAACCAGGACGCCAGTCCTTCTGCCAGGTCCAGCATCCACTCCAGTAGAATTCACGATCACCATGGTCACTCTCAGCTGGGCCATCAAGTTCTCGAATTCACCAATCCAGTTTCCTAAAAAATAACTTGACAACTGTTTAGACAGATTTGCAGCATGAATAAGGTTCTGATATTGTACACTAGTCCCACGTAATTCTGAAAACTTCCATTCACAGCCAAGCTAGGCCAGCTGCCAAAGAGTATCAATCCACTCTTGGACCGGGTCGATCCTTTGACTAATAACCATCAAGCCCTTTTTTAACTGAATATTAATGTCCTTTGGTACATCCAGGGCTTGTGCCACACTGGCAGAAAGATTATTCAAGGTTTGAGCAGTATGCACAGTATGACTCATGGCAACAGCCTCAGTAGTACATTGGCCTCCCAGACCTGAAGATTTAAAGACACGCTGACTAGACGTTCAAGACTGCTGGGTCATTCGTGCAGGGAGAATGCCGAATGCCGATTACTGAATGCCTCAGGCTCAAACATATGCCCAAGGCATAGTGCACACAGGTGGAAATTCTCCAGGTGGCTGGAATGTAAACAACTTAGGCTCACCAGCTCTCATTTAGGATGGCTGTCAGTTACTGGGTGTCATGCAGTGCCCATTAAAAGCCTCCATCTGGGCTACAGTGAATGAGGCCATGATCCCATAAGTCCGTACTGACTCAGCCAAAGATTTTATCACTTTGAAATCTAAGGACTCCTGGTATCCGATTTCCTTGTGGATCTTGAACACTGGATAAGCTAAGCGTAACTCTGTTCTGACTGCCTTCCATGCCCCCGGGCTGAAAGCATGCCCTAAACCACCATTCCCACCTTCCGCATAGGGAGGGGGAGCCGAAGTCAAGGCTTGACATGCTGGGAATCTGCAGCATTCTTCTCTATCTGGATCCTGCTTTTCATTTCATTTATTCATTTCATTCATTCATTTCATTTTTGTTCTTTTTATTTGTTCTATGAGTGACAGCAGCTCTTCCTCCGAGTCTGTAGACTCAGGAATTTCTATATCAGAATGGATCTCACGCCTGCCTTTAGAATTCCCTGCTCATAGGCTAAGTCTAAATCTCGCCCTAACTTCTCCCAGGAGGACACCATTAGACTGCCCGTGACAGCAAACCACGGACATGCAACGTCACATTCCTTTAAAAATCTCTCTAGTACGTTTTTCTTAATTTCCAGGCCCTTAGTTTGTAACAGCTCCTGCAGAGCCAGAAAAATTGGACATGAGGTTAAAGACCCCATCCTTATATGACCTTTACTCCTTTTTTAAAAAATCTTTTCTGAGACTTTACCAACCAGCCCCAGCCTTGCTACTACTTTTACTTTCTCTTTTGAGCTCAAGTCTGCAATAATTGTTACTTTCACTTTAAGCCAGAATTGGCAACTGCTGCGTTACTTTCACTTTAATCCTAAACTGCTGTGCCACTTTCACTTTGAGCTCAAGGCTGCTGTGCGTCCACAACTGCAAAAGATTACACCCACTCGTCAGTGAGGTCACTGTGCGTCCACAGTTGCAAGAGGTTACACCCACTCGTCAGTGAATTCCCTCTTCTCCGCCTTTACCTACAGGTCGGAGCTACCCGCTAGCGCCAAGAGGTTACCCTCACTCCCTGGTGAGCTCCCTCTTCTCCGCCTTATCCTATCTACATTATCTTCCCGGATTTCAGCGCCACTTGGCGAGAGTTTAGTTCCTATCTTCCCAGGTTTCTGGCACCACTTGTCCCATGCCACCTCGCCAGCAAGGAATACACAACACCGGATCCTTCCCTTTGCAGTTTATTCGGGCCTTTAATTATCTTATTGTCTCTCACTCACTCACTCACTCACTCTCACTCTCAAACGTATGACGAACCACCCCAGGGGGAAGTCTGCTCGTGGCTAAATACCCTCTGGGCTTCCAATCCCGGTAAGCCAAGTAGACATTGCCCATAGGTCCCCAGGCGCCAGAAGCAAGCCACCATCCTCGCCTACAGCCAATAAGGAGTTGCTTACTCCCGAGAGCACTCACCTTCAGAAAAGGTGGAAGGCGGAAACCAGCGCCACCTTTAGGGCGTGGTACAACACAGCTCCTTACAGAACATAGTTGAACTAATACCTTTGGAGTGTGAATGTGCCTCTTTAGGGTATACACCCAGAAGTGGTATTGCTGGATCCTTGGGGAGATTGATTCCCAGTTTTCTGAGAAACTGCCATACTTCATTGTAGAGTGGCTGAACAAGCTTACACTCCCACCAAAAATGGAGGAGTGTTCCCCTTGCTCCTCATCCTCTCCAGCATAGGCTGTCCTCTGTGTCTGTTATCTTAGCCAATCTGACAGGTGTCAGGTGGTATCTCTAAGTTGTTTTAATTTGCATTTCTCTGATGGCTAAAGAAGTTGAGCAATTTTTCAAGTCCCTTTCAGCCATTTGTAAGTCCTCTCCCAAGAATTCCTTTTTTAAGTTCTGAACCCTGTTTATTGATTTGGGAAGGTTTGGGGTTCTAGTTTCTTGAGTTCTCTATATATTTTAGAGATCAGTCCTCTGTCACTTGTAGGGTTGCTAATAATCTTTTCACATTCTGTAGGCTGTTGTTTTGTCCAATCGACCATGTCCTTGGCTTTACAGAATCTTCTCCGTTTCAGGAGGTCCCACTTATTGATTGTTTTTCTTTTTGTCTGTGCCACTGGTGTTATATTTAGGAAGTTGTCACCTGTGCCAATTTTTGCAGCATATTTCCCACTTTCTTTTCTATCAAGTTCAGTGTATCTGGGTTTATGTTGAGGTTTTCTAGCCACTCGCATTTGAGTTTTGTGCAGGGTGATATGCTTGGATCTATGTGCATTTTTCTACAAACTACCATCCAGCTTTGCCAACACCATTTGTTAAAGATACTATCTTTTTTCATTGAATATTTTGTCCCTCTTTGTCAAAAATCAGCTGTTCATAAATTTTTATGGGTTAATGCCCAAATCCTCAATTGGACTCCATTGAGTCACAAGTCTATTTTTATGCCAGTAACAGGCTGTTTTTATTACTGGAACTCTATAGAATAATTTGAAGTCAAGGGTGGTGATTCCTCCTGAGTTTCTTTTGTTGAGCAAAATTGTTTTTGAAATCTTGGTTTTCCTGGTATTCCAAATGAAGCAGAATATTGTTCTTTGAAGGTCTGTAAAATATTGTGTTGGGATTTTGACACGAATTGCATTGAATATGTAGATTGCATTTGATAGAAGTTCCACTTTTACTTTGTTGATCCTCCCTATCAAGGAACATGGGAGGACTTTCCATTTTCTGATATGCTCTTCAATATTTTTCTGCAGTGATTTTGTGCTATTAATATCTTGGGAATAAACAACAAAATTAAAATTTTAAAAAGTATAGAGTGTCAAGTTGATCAAGGGATCAGTTTTGCTGGCTAATTTTAAGCAAAGTTGACATGGTCTATAGTCATCTGAGAATAGGGTTCCCAGTTTAAAAAAAATGCCTCCGTAAAAGTGGGCTGTATATAGGCAAGCCTGTAGAGCATTTTCTTAATTAGTAATTGATGAGGGAGCACTCAGCCAATGGGGGGTGGTGTCAGATCTGAGCTGGTGTTCCTTGTATGAGAAACCAGGCTGAGCAAGTCATGAGGAGCAAGCCAGTAAGCAGCACCTCTCCATGGCCTCTGCATCAGCTCCTGCCTCCAGTTTCCTATGTAAGTTCTTATTCTGGTTTCCTTTTGTGTTGTACTAGGGATGGGGAAGCATAAGCCAAGTGAACTTTTTCTTCCCCAATTGCTTTTTGTCATAGTGCTTTATAATAGCAATTATAACCCAAAGTTAGAATTCAACAACAACAAAAATCACAAAAAGCTTAGAAACTCATGGAAACTGAACATCTCTACCTCTGGGTCAGCTAAGAAGTTAAGACAAAAATCAAAGACTTTCTAGAATTTAATGAAAATGAATCCACAACATACCTAAACTTTTGGGACACAATGAAAACAGTATTAACAAGAAAATTCATAGCACTAGATGCCTATATATATATATATATATATATATATATATATATATATATATATATAAACAAGAGAAAGCTCACACAAGACACCTAACAACTCAATGGAATGCTTTAGAACAATGAGAAGCAAACTCACCTTGAAGTAGTAGATGGCAGGAAATAATCAAAATTAGGGCTCAAATCAGTACAGTAGGAACAAAGAGAACAATACAAAAAATTAATGAAACAAAATTTGTTTCTTTGAGTAAGTGAACAATATAGACAAACCCTTATCCAAAGTAATCAAGAGACAGACAGACAGAGAGAGAGAGAGAGAGAGAGAGAGAGAGAGAGAGAGAGAGAGAGAGAGAATTCAATTTACAGAATCAGAAATAAATAGGGGAACATAATAATGGACCCCTAAGAAATCCAGAGAATTATCGGATCATACTTTGAAAATCTATACTCTACTAAAATGAAAACCTAAAAGAAATGGACTGCTTTCTGGATAAGTACCAATTACCAAAATTAAATCAAGAACAGATTAAAGACCTAAACAAACCTATAACATCAAAGGAAATTGAGGCTACTATTAAAAGTCTCCCAAGGACAAAAGCCCATGTCCAGTTGGTTTTACTGCAGAGTTCCTCCAGACATTCAAAAAAGAATACAGTGGAAACTGAAGGAATGCTGCCAAACTCTTTTAATGAGACCACAATTACCCTTATACATAAGCCACTCAAAGATAAAACTAAGAAAGAAAACTACAGACTAATCTCCCTCATGAATGTTGATGTAAAAATAATCAACAAAATTCTAGCAAAGCAAGTATAAACACATATAAAAAAAGTCATCCACCACGATCAAGTAGGCTTCATCCCAGAAATGCAGGGATGGTTCAACATACAAAAAACTACAAATGTCATCCATCATATAAACAATTTGAAGGAAAAAAAACTACATGGTCATCTCCTCAGATGCTGAAAAGCCTTTGAAAAGTCCAACACTCCTTAATGATAAAAGTCCTGAAGAGATCAGGAACACAGGGAAAATTCCTAAGTATAATAAAGGTGATTTACAAGAAGCTGAAGGCTAACATCAAACTAAATGGAGAGAAACTCAAAGCAATCCCATTAAAATCGGGAACTAGACAAGGCTGTTCCTTCTCCCTTATCTATTCAATATAGCTTTCGAACTTTTAGCCAAAGCAATAAGAGAATAAAAGGAAATTAAGGGAATACAAATTGGAAAAGAAGAAGTGAAACTATCTCTATTTGCAGATCATATGATTGTATACAAAAGTGACCCACAAAATTTTATACCAGGTAACTTCTACAGCTGATAAACTTCTTCAGCAATGTAGCAAGATACAAGATTAATTCCAAAAAATTTAGTAGCTCTCCTATACACAGAGACAAACAGGCTGAAAAGAATTTAGGGAAATATCATACTTTACAACAGCTGCAAATAGCACTAAATACCTCAGAGTAACTATAACCAAAGAAGTAGCAGATCTGTTTGGCAAAATCTTTAAATCACTGAAGCAAAAAATTGAAGAGGGTATCACAAAGAGGAAAGCTCTCCCATGCTCCTGGATAAATAGGATCAACATAGTAAAAATGGCAATCTTACCAAAAGCAATCTACAGATTCAATGCAATTACCAGGAAAATCCCAACAAAATTTTTTTACAGACCTTGAAGGAACAATACTAAATTTTATTTGGAATAATAGGAAAGCCAGGATTGTCAAAACAATCTTGCTCAACCAAAGAACCTCAAGATACATCACCATCCCCAACTTCAATTATACTATAGAGCTATAGTATTAAAAATAGCCTGGTACTGGCATAAAAACAGTCACACACACACACACACACACACACACACACACACACACACACACACACCAAAAACAAAACAAAACAAAACTGCTGATTTTACTGAAGAAGTGTTGCTTAGCAGATATTTTTGGTGGCCATAGTGCAACCGTGGGCATTAGCTGTGACCTACTGTGCTTTTTTCTATCTGTAGCTGAGTAACTGAGACTAACCTGACTTGAGAAGCTGTAAATTTTATATTTTTTGTTTTATGTATTTTAGAGAAAAGAGAAGTTTTATTAACTATATGTTTTTATCTGTTCTGAATGTTTTGGTTTTTTATATAAATTTTGATATTGATTTTCAAAAAAAAATAAAAACCAGAACAAAACAAAACAAAAATTTAAATTGGAAAAAGTTCTGATAATGTAAGCAATGAAGAATGATAGAATGTAGGCAAAGACATGGAAGTACTGAAAGAGGATGTACAGCAACTGCTTTTTTTCTCTTTAATCTGATGTAGTTTTTGTTTTTTCTGTAATGGATAAGCGCAAGAAATGTACTTAATAGCAAATGTGTAAAGTTTGAAGTAAAAATCTATGACTTCAAACAAAAAAGAAAACAATAAAAATTACATGAGCTATAGGTTAATCAAACTTAATTGTACATTTCAACAAAAGTAGATACGTTATAAATAATCTGAAATTTATATGAAATGGTTTTTGGTATTTTGGGGGGAGCACAACCAGCTTTCCAATAAATACAGGAAGACCTATTCTTTCTTGTGAATGCTTAGCCTTACCTTGGCTTGTTTTTAGTCAGCTCTTCTAACATAAAGTGTCCCCTTTCTCTTTAACTACCTTTTAAACATTTCTTTATTCTACATATCTTTCTTTCCTTCCTACTCCATGGCTGGCTGTGTGTCTGTGTGTCTGTGGTGTGTCTGTATGTCTGTGGTGGGTCTGTGTGGTTCTGTTGTGTGTCTGTGTGGTTGTGTGGTTGTGTGGTTGTGTGGCTGCGTGGCTGTGTGGATGTGTGGCTGTGTGTCTGGGCCCTGGTATCCTCCTTGTCTTCTCCTTTTTATCGTTCTTCCCTTCACTCTCAGCCCAGATTTCTCCTTCTATTTATCCTTGCTTCCTGAAAGCCCTGCCTATCTCTCAATCTGGTCAAATTATTGTCCATTCAGCTCTTTATTAGACCAATCAAGTGTTTTAGACAAAGTAACACATCTTTACAAACTCAAACAAATACAACATAAAAGATGAAACACATCTTTGTATCATTAAACTAAGCTTTCACAGAATAAAGGAATGTAACACATCTTAAACTAGTATTCCACAACACATTTGTACTTGCCAAATTATGCGGTATCCTGTTTGGCTTTGCTGTGTTTCTACTGAGGGACTTTTTTTCTTTCTGTGATAGTTATCTCACTTACTATTGGTGAAACAATTTTTTCTTATTTGGAGTCATTTTCACCCATAGTCAGAGACAGACATATCTTAGAGGCAGTGCAAGCATTTTATTGTTAATAGAGAAGGCACATTTAAATTTTTATGTATCAATGAAACAGAGTAACATTGTCAGTGGAACTCTTGGGAAAGAGAGACATTCTAGCAACCAGTTTCAGTGCACACTGTCATTTCAAAGCTGTTGACTGTCTTCGAAAAACAAGGAAAAACCTTTCTGGCTATTGAACAAAGAGGGGCAATTGTGGCTGACAAATATATGAGACAGGTAATATTGTTGCCATTAAGAAGCTATGTCTCCAAACCTTCCATGCTACCATTGCACTTATATTCAGTTGTGTATAAAAGCTTCATAATAGTTTTGCCTGAATGTTAAGTCATTTATAATTCAGAATCATAACTGATAAATAACGCCTTCTTTGCCTAAGCTTAAAAATTAGTACTTAACTATATTAAGACTACTGGCTATTTCCAGGTTTTCCTCTAAAGTAGTGTCTACCATATAAATTTACTAACAGAAATTGTGACAGGATTTCAGATCACTTTTCACAAAATGGAGGAAGCAAGACAAGTTACATCATAAAACCACCAGGGGATTAAAGACACTATTGAGATGTTATATTAACAAGTGTTATGCAGATACAAATTGCATTGTTTTTCATTGAATGACACACAGTCCTTTAAACAGTATGTATTGGAAAGGTCATGCACTAAAATTTTTTTCCTGAGTATTGATCTCAGGTGGTTGCTCATTATAATTAGACTTAGTTTGCTAAGAAAAAGCTTGATTTTCTTTTATTTTCCTACTAAAAATATTAAATTTGAACAGTATATGTCATACATAAAAATTACAGTAGACTAAACAAATTTTATTTTAAATATAATGGTATCCATTTAAATAAATACTCAACATCTCACAAAAGGAAGACATTCAATTTACTTACTGCCATGATCAATCCTGAAATTTAAGCATTTTTCTCAGTGTTCTTCTTCTTCTTGGAGTTATCTAAACATAAATATAAATTCTGCTATTTCCTAGTTGATAACAATTATTTCCATGGATACACATTTTCTTTGTTGGCATGTTCTAATTCTTAATTTGAGTATCTCAACACTACACAAATTTCCAACAGGAGAAAATGCATTTTATGTTTAAAAAGTTTCTCTTCATTATTTAAAAATATTTTTTTCTGTTAACTGAATAAATTTTTATTTATATGTATTTACATATGTTTCAATATATTACTTCTACTCCTTGCTTTGGTTTCATGTGTACTTACTCATTAATTAAGAAATGACAAGTTGCTGTAAGCTTGTAATCTTAAAATATGGCTTAATAAACAATAGTGACATGTATGTAAGCACTAAATAAGTAGTAAATCATTGATTGCTACAAATAAATAACAAAAAGTTTATTTAGTCATATTTCTGGAAATCTCATTGCCTATTTAGTATTAAAATCTACATTTGTTGCTGAGCATGGACAATGCCACAGACTCCTGAGTCCCCAGTATTGGAGAGACTCAGTCATACATGAATTGGTTATGCCAGACCACATTGGTTAACCTTGAGATTCCTTTTCCTCTCTGGGGAGTGAATGGGGTGGGGCAGGGAGGCAGTGGTGGGTATGAAGAAAAAGTTAAATGGAAAAGAAAAAAATAACACTTAAGAAATAGCCACAATATTTAACAAAATTTGTTATAAAGAATATAAGATTCCCTATACTTTGAGATTTGGTGTTATACAGATACTAATTAGCATTGTTATTTAGTTTGATTTCTTTTCTATAAGAAGTTAGAGTGTTTCACCTCTATATATATCCTGATTAATTCAATTTTATTATATTTAGATTATTTATCATCTTGAGTGCTTCCATTAGAGTTTTACCAATATATAAATCTCATTCTATAAAAAAAGTTTAATAATCTTAGAGATTTTTATACATTTATGATCAAATATAGCATTTTAGGTACTTAATTGAGACATTAACATTTACTCTTAACAAAAACAATTCAAATTTATCTTTACTCTACTCTTAATTTCATTTATCTGTGTATGATTACTACTCAAATGATTTGCTCCAAACACATTTAACTAGGCATTAAATTGAAATTTAAGAAGATCATTATTGAGGTTAAATAGATACTTTAATGATTTCTTAGAAGGCATGTATTACTATGTACATCTATTATGTAGGTATAAATCCTCAACAAAGTCTTATCTTAATAATATGATATCAAATAAATATCACATATGTCAAAATGTTCTCAGTATAATCTATCTACTAAATAGGTAAATATTGTCTATCACCATTAAAACATAATGTGGGACCTGAGATATTTACTCATATATTGACATCTATACTGTTCAATTTTCCATAATGAGTGCTACATGAACATAAAGTAATAATTGGGATATAAACATAAACTAATTATCTAGTAAATGTATATCATTAGATCACAGTAGTTTTGTAATTCTGCAGATAATTTCTATGTAAACATTATACTATTATACAAAATGGACTGGGCATTGATATCTTTTTGCTCCTGTATTATATATGAGCTACTCAGGAAATAATTGATAACAGAACTTCATAATAAAGTGACACATATTACTAATGTATGAATAAATATGAATATATATGTATATCCTAATTATTAAGAAATCTAGAAATAACATAATATACTTAGAAATCCCACAAAAATACTGTGGAATAATCAGTGTTCTAAAAAAATTATTCAGAAAAGAAATTTAAAAATAAATTGATAGAAAATTAATATGTAATACAACTAAAGTAATGTAACCAGATTAAAATGATAATTTTTTCTTTATTAATAATTGATGTAAATTTCTAAAAATTATACTAGATAAGCATGTAATGAAATAAGAATTCTCACATCAGAAAAGTTCTAGTGGTATTTCTTAATAAAAAACTTCAATTACTTAAATTTATATCATAGAATCATACAAAGTGGTGATGGTTCTGAAAAGAAAATATAGAGATGTCTTTGAAAATATAACCCAGATTTTTTAATCTTCCCACATAAATTGGTAAGCACCAAGTAAATTGTGTCAATAGATTTGAAGACTTATTACTAAACTCAGACATAAAATTGTTGATTCAACTATAGAAAATCATCAAATAAGTTTTTTTATTAGAAAAACATTTTTATCTCCACTTGGTAGAATTTTGAATCTCCAGTTCCAGAGAGCAAATAATATCTATGTTTAATATGTAATCATCATTTACTTTTATGTTTACCCACCTAAGAGTTTATTATTTCTACTTACATGACTCTTAAAAGCTAAATAAACACTATATACTGAGATTATAAAACAGGAGTGTCAAACCATCAGCTCTAAAGCACTACTTATAATTAAAATTATGTGGACTGATCAGATGATTTTAGAATAGATTTAGGTATACATATGTGCATATAGTAACAACTAATGAACAAAAAAGTCATGAATTTGAAGACTATATGGAGAGACAAAAAGGAAGAAAGAAATGAAATTCTTTTCAAATATCAAAAATAAAACTAAATTAGAAAGAAAGAATTGGCATCATTTTATTACCATAAACCCTCCAAAAGATTTGGGTATACTATTTACAGTTTTGCTTGCCATTATTTTCTTTATTACTTCTATACAGATATGTTGTGGCTTGAATGAGAAGTGTTCTAAACAGGATCATGCATTTGAATTCGTGGCCAGTTTTCTTTGGAGAAGTTATGGTACTTTTAGGAAGCAGGGCTTCCTGGAAGAATTACATTCACAGAGGTGGAGTTAGAACGTTATGTCATTTTTCTACTTCCTGTACACTCCTTGTTTCATATATATGGCTGAGAGGTGATCTCTCAGCTTCCACAGCAAGCAAGGGTTATCAGTCACCTACCAGCTCCAGCCATCTCATATCATGCTTTCCTCTTCATTATAGACCCATGCTATAGAACCATAAACCAATTTAACTTTCTGTTCTTTAAGATGCTTTGAGTAAGGGTATTTAATCACAGAAACAGAAAAAAATAGTACAAACTTGCTGTTAGAATCATTAATAATATAAATATTTTATGTATCTCCTAATTTTATCATAATATGCTGGAAGTAATAAATATTCCTTTAAGTTTTGTAACAAAAATAATTTTACAGATTATTTATTTATTTATACATTTTTATTTAGTTTTATAGTGAGGGTCCTTGTACATTGTATAGAGGCCAGAGGAAAAAAACTAATGAGTCAATTTTTTCCCTATCACTTTAAGGCTGCTGGAAATTAAACTCAGAATGTCACACTTGAAAACAGCCATTTTGCTGGCTAGAGAAGCAAAATTTTAATATATAATTGTCTTATAGAAGTGTATTAATAAGACTAGAACCATGTAACACAGTGAACAAAACAAATAGACATGCAATTAATATAAAATGAATCCTATAATACTACCTTTTAAGAGTATGTGAATGAATTATAGAAATGTTTTATGTGTGAGCTAAGGATTACATTAGAGTGTGGGAGTTTGTTTATTTATATGTCCACATGTGTGGATGGGGGTGGGGAGAAGGTAGGGAGGAAGCTTGAAGAAACAAAGTGTATAGGTGAAGGAAGGAAAAGAAGCACAATTGGTCTGGGGTCACTCTATGGTACTTCTGGATTCTGGAGTTTAGTTTCAGGTTCAGAGGTTTTTAATTCATATGTAGTTGTTTACTTGTTTCTTAGGGAACAAGGGTGATGGCCTCATTTTTCACCATCTTGCTGATGTCAATGGTGTACCTGTCTATAACCTTGTGATTCAGATTCATCTCTTATGAATTTATTACCTTTATCTCATTTTCTTTTATTTCAGTAGTTTCTTGAATAATTGTAACAGTAATCCAATTTATTATATTCATTTTTAAGTGACTTTATAATCCTTAGCATATAAGAATTATACGTTAATACTCTATACCTTTAATCTAAGTTATTCAGATGTCACATGCTTACCTTTATTACATTAGATTGAATTTATATTATGTTAATTTTATCTTTCTCTGCAACAAATATCCACAATGTCAATGCCTTAAAAGAGCCTGAATTCACTATTTTCTATTTCTGTAAATCAAAGAATAGCAGGTCTCATTGTAAGCAGTGATTTCTACAATATTGGAATGACACAAAACAAGCAGAATATTTAGCTCAGTGAGATTTGTGATTTTTTTCTATGTAAAGTTTACTTATTTATTTACAATACATTTATTCTTTTGTTAAGTAGTATTTTACCTTTAAAATTAGGAACAATTTATAAACTATGTAATATTATATTTTCAAAGACAAGGTTCAAGATGTACATTGTATTGTTTATCAGAATTGTAATTCTTAAATTAAAATAAAATGTGAATATATTTTAAATTAATTACAAATATTTTATACAGCAATTATGCAAAATAAAATTACCTTCCTTAGTGATAAAATATGGATTTATATGTAACATCACATTAACTTTAACTATGTCACTGATCATTTTATCTTTCTGAGAATAGCTCTGTATAATTCCTTGTTCCTCAAAATAGGTAATGTCAACTGTTTGCCCATTTATTAAAATGTGAATAAGTGAATGACTAATTTGTTATAAGTTGGCCTAAGTAAGTATTCTTTGTGGATTTCCTTTTGAAATACTCTTTGTGACATCATTTATATGACATATTTCAAATAATTGTTTAATCTCCATAGCCCATATTGATACTGAAATACTAAATTTTCAAAGGCTCTGAGAAGGATGATGTAAAAATTCAACTTGGTCTCATCTATATAGACTATGTAGTCTCTTTTATAAAGCATTCAAAAGTAGTGCTTTTAGTTGATGAAATGTAAGCTATCACCTATATTTTTCTAAATTAGTAGTCTGCGTATTTCATAGCAGCTTTATCTCTATTATCTTGTTCGTAAGAACTGATACACTTTATTTTTATAATTAATGCACATGAAGGAAGGAAAGAAGGGGGAAAAGACAACCTGAAAAAAAGGCAAAAGCAATAAAGCATGCTAATCACTCCCCATCCCATTGTTGAACACATCACTCTGTCTCTTGTACTGGCTGATTACTACAGACATCAACACATGTGCTCCCTCTCCTTCAGTGGAGGCTATGTGGTGTCATTTGTATTCACCTCGGGCAGACACAGAGCCTCTGCTCATTTCATCAAAGAACTATTTATGAGGCTGTAAAAAAGATGAGTTTCTCCGAATAGTCTCCAAATTAAACTTTTTAAAGTTTAATGTTGGCACACAAGAATAATTACAGTTATAAACCATTAAACATTTAGAAGAAATTTATAGGATTGGAGGGAAAAAATTTACAGCTGTGGCCTAATACCATAAATTCCCCTGTAAAAGCAGAACCACAGAAACATTTCTATCCAGGACTCCAGAAAAAGAAAATGCTACATTAGCATTGCCCAAACATGCAGCCGCTATATTCAGACATTATTTATATAAAAAGATGAATATATTTGTAGGATACAGTTAATTAACCTTGCAACCAAATGTCAATACTTTTTATTTCTACATCAGTGATAGAATACACTAAATGGATTTGTAAAATTAGGCTGCATATACTTGCATATCCCATAAGACAGTCCTGTGCTTTTGAGCTCCTAGTTTCCTCCAGGAGTTATGGAAACAACATCCATACTTTCCTGTGTGAGTTCTTTCTCTTAGTTAAGGATGCATGTTTGTTTGATAGCATTATAACCGCACAACTGCAGTGCATTTTCTAGGTTCAAGTAAATAAATAAAGCAGTCACAATTGTTCTGAAATCTAATATCCTTTTCATATGATATAGAGTTGTCACAGCAAGTGCCTATGATTGGCAAGAAAATACCTGGTCACCATGGGACAGATATTTAATTTAAAATCATCTACTGTATAAAGCTGGGTAACTTCACTCCCAACAACCATGTCTTTTATGCTTGTTTTGTGTTCTCTTGTGAACTTTTGTAGTATTCAAATATTTTGAACAAATATCTTGAACATTTCAGATTGAAAACAAGTGTTTTTGTATTTTAGCTTGTTTGAAAAGATACATTATTAATTATACTATGGCATCAGTGTTGTTTGCATCCCCTTTACTGGTTTACAGTATCACTTGTAATTAATAGGGGCCAGTATGGAAAGAAGTAGCTCAGATTATGCTTGGGATCACACTGTACTGTGAGAGGTCAGAAACATTATGCCCATTTACTAAAATGCATTTATTCTAAAGCATATTATAAAGCATACCGACAAACCACCTCATGGTCACATACATATCCATTAAAGTAAGTTAAAATCAATAGGCAAAGGAAATTTAAATTCAAGCTTTCATCAAATGCTTGCTAGCTTTAAGCCAGGATACTTATTTATTTAAATAACTATCTGTTCCTCTGGAACTCTGAAAAGCTGTGTGTACAATGAAGGCTAGGTTTTCAGACATTACTGAAATGGAGGCTTCTACACAACTCTGCCCTCTATAATATGCATAAATTAAATTTTTCATTTCTATAACAAATATCTTAGGGAAACATGAGAAAACATGAATGGTTTATTTTAGTTTATTCCTGTGCACTCCACCTTCCAGAATGGTCTTGATACATCATTTCTGAGTAGATTTTATCCGTAGGGAGGAATAACAAAACAACATTTCTTCCTTTAAGGTGGGCAGGAAACACAGAAGAGAACAGTAAGATTTCTTCACAAGCCAATATCTTCCAGAGAAATGACATCTACTAAAATTTCTACTACCTCCAAAATTAGTAATATCACCTGTGACGACCAAGCCTTCAATACATGAGACTATGGGGTTGCATTCCATGACACTGCAGTGAAAAATGTTCTTGCCCTGGTAATCTGCAAGTTATACATATACCTTTAGTTGAAGAATATTGCTAGTTAATGAGAAGTGTTTGAAAACACTTGTTGATTGAGAATGGCCTACACTGACAAAAGAGGAAATGTTAATAAATATCAAAGAATGTCAAAATGAATCCTTAGATATATGAAATAAATAATCATTTCTGACTGTGTTTGGATGTTTTGTAGGTCTTCCTGAATAACGTCTGAATATCCCAATGTGTGTGTGTTTGTGTGTAGGATTTATGCTTAGAATCCATAGTTTTGACAATATATATTCTTTAAAATTATAAGCTGAGTATATTTTCTAGCTTTAATAAATTATTGTTAGTAAAATTGATATATATTTAAAATATTCAGCTTTATGTTTATAAATATTATTTTATATGTATATATATATGCACATACATACTCTAGCATGATTACTCAAGTCAAATTAATAGTTTCTTTAACACAAACATACATCAAGATAGAATTCTCAACCATGAAATAATGAGATATAGAAAGTTATAGAACATATATGCTTTGTAGCAAGACAAAATCAGCCTAGAAAATATATGAACAAATTTTTGTACTTTGTAAATATTGATAATTTTACAATATTAATTTTGGTCCATAACTGAACAAATGAGCAAACAAAGAGATTATCTGAATTATATAAATTGATGTTGATAATTTTTGGCAAATAGTAAATGTTGGTAATGAGATAGAAAACATAATATCAAGGCACTTGAAAAGTAACCATAATAAAACACGTAATAAGACAACAGCATATTTGAGCACAGAAAAAAAATATTCAAATTTAATTGTGTTTTAAACTTAACTTTACATTGCTGCTAAAATAATAATGACTCAACACTTAAGAGTGATGCATCTTTTCCCAGAGGAGCTAGTTTGGATTCTCAGCACCTACATGTCAAGGCACAATCATCTGTAACTCTAATTCTACAGTATTGAGCAGCTGCTTCTGGTTTCTCCAAAAAACTGGCATGTAATGGTGCACGGGCAAAACATCCACACACATAAAATAAAAATAAACATAAGATAATTTTACATATGTGTACTTATGTGTTCATGTGTCTCTGTATGTCAACACCATGTGTATGTGAGTGTCTGCAGAAGCCAGAAGGTATTGGATCTTTTGCAGCCAGAATTATAGGTAATGATGAGACAATGACAGACCCAAGTGTATATGGACAATAATACTCAGTAGACACAATGAGAGTAAAAATGGAAATAGGAGTTTGGGAAGGGAGTGAATATGATCAAAATATAAAGCATAAAATTCTCATGTAATTTAAAATGCTGATAAGTTAACAATAGCTATAAAGAAAATAAAAATCATAAGCATGACTTATCAAGGGTGATAATGCAAATAAGTTTGCTACACATAAAATTACCTTGTGTTCAGCTTTCCCTCTGAATTTTTTTTCTATCCCTTTTTCTATCCTTATTCAAGGTCCCTTCCCCCTCCCGCCACATCAGGTCATTTTTTTCTTCTCCACAACTCCCCATGCCCTCCCTGGGCAGGCAGCAGACAGTCATCAAAATTGGAGAAAAGGGATATTTTTTCTTAGAATATTGATAGTAAATTCATAGGCATCAGTTACCAGAATATCTTTCAGTAAAGAAAAGTTGCCAGATACTATATGAGGAAAGAAATTGAAAAGAACACTACAACAGTGAGAAAGAGGTCCTGAACACTGAAAGTCTTCAGTTTTTTAGTATGAAAAAAACAGCATTGTCAGGAAATAGTGGCAAAGCAATGGGAAGAATGAAAAAAAAAAAGAATAATTTAAGTGAGTCACTACTCAAAGCCACATCCTGCATAATGTTTAGTAGCGACATAACATTGCATGGAAGGGAGATTTTGGGGGAAAGATTTTTATTGATTCTGTTTTAAGGAGTAGAATATTATTGGGAACTTAAAGCTATTTTAAATCTATTTCCACAATTCTGTTTGCTCATTGATTAGTCTTTGTAAAAGACAAAAAGAAGACAGTCCGAATTTGGAGTTTTGAAAACCAGAGAATAAATGCTTCCTGAGTTGTTGAGGTTCAGAATGTTCCTTATTTTCCTTCATCCTGCCCACTGTGTGACTGGTACAATCAAGGGAACAACAGCTATGGAGTCAAATGTAAAATATCTGAGTTGCTGTTTAAGCCATCACAAGTCTGAAATATTTTCAGATGCTGCAGCTGCAACTGATGCCATTTCTGAGCAATGATCATAAAAATTTGCAAATATACAGGGATTAGCATGGGGCTAATATGAGCCTTGGAAATGTTGCACAGCTGCTCATTTTGCTGTATAAATGTCCAGTCCTGAGGGGCCAGTCCTTTTGTACATAAGTGAGAACTATGGTCTCTGCAATAACACAGGTATAAATACAAAGAATCTGTGCTCTCAGTTCAATTTATTTAATCAATAAATTAAAGTTTCCAGCTATGGGTCAATTTTACTAGTAAAGAAGTGTGCATGATTACCCCACTGTTGATGGTCAGGTTCTGGGAGGAGAAATCAGGTTTTTGTTTGTTTATTTTTGTTTTTTTCACATGTTTATATTAAAATGATATGGAAAAATTAATTTTATCTGTGCATCTTTTAAACTCTACTTTCTTTCATATAATTTAGTGACTAGCAAAGAAAGACAGAAAATATTTAAAGTGTTTTTATCAATTATGTTTTGTTCATTTTTTTCTATCAAAATGAATATTATTGTGTGGGAAGAACACAATGATGCATTTTAAATTTTCTTTAATCAATTTTAATTAAGTTTTTGCACATATATGTTTTTTGTATATGTGCATGCACACATATGTGTGGTTTTCACCACGCTGCATTATGCGTTTGGAGGTCATGGGATTATTGTAGGAATAGATTCTCTCTTGTTCTGTGGAACACTATGATAGAATTCATGCTATCAGGCTTGGAGTGATCCTCTTCTCTGGCTCTTCTTATATTTTGAAATAGGTTTTTTTAATGATTTAAAACACATTTTCTACTCTCCCTGTAAAGTGTATCACAATTAAAGAAACAAACAAATTAGATTTTAAAATAAATTCACAAGAAGAGCTTTTTGTTTGTGACTAATCATTTTCCATATATGTATCATATTCTCAATATCTATTCATCTATATGTTGATGCATAGAGGATGCTTCTATTTCTGTGCTGTCCTGAATAAAGCAACATTAAATGTAGAGATATGTACAAGTATCTCTGTGGTAAAATATAGAATTCTTTGAGTATCTATCTGGGAATAGTATAATTGGATCGTATGGTATTTCAAATTTTAATTTTTTTGAGAAACCCCAAACTAATTTACATAATGGATGTATTAATTTCCATTCCTACCAGCAGTGAATTATAATTTTCTTTCCCCTGGATCTTTGCCAGTTTGCTGTCAGTTTCTTGATGATAGCCATTCCAACTGGACTATGTGATACATCAAAGTAATTTCAATTTGCATTTCCCTGATGACTAGGGATGTGGAACTTTTTTTCAAAATAGTTACTGTCAATTTGTATTTTTTCTTTTGAGATCTGTATGTTCATTTCATTATATTTTGTGTTGACTGGCAATTTGAAATTGGGGCCGTTTAATTTTGGAATTTCTTTGTAAATTTTGGATATTTGTTTTCTCTCCGAGATATAGCTGGAAAAGATGTTATCTTACTTTATGAACTACCTGCCTGCTCACTTTCTTTGCTATGCAGATCCTTTTTTATTTTATTTTATTTTATTTTATTTTATTTTATTTTATTTTTTAGCCCTATCCATTTGGTCATAGTCCTACTTCTTAAGCTATATGTATTCTTTCCAGAAAATTCTGGAAATTTTGAGAGAATATGCTCTACATTTTAGCCATTTTAAGGTTTTAATTTATGGTTTTTGAACTGCTTCAAGTTTATTTTTGTACATAGCAAAAGACAAGGATCATTTTTTCTTCTTCTGCAGATGTAAATTCAGTTTTGGCAACACTAGCTATTGAAAAAGCTGTCTTTGATTTCCTGCTTTTTTTGGTCAAAATTTAGAGGCTATAAGTATGTTACTTTATTTCCCTGTGCTTTGTTCTGTTGACTTAACTACATGTTTTAGTTAATTTTGTATTGCATTGACAAAATACCTAGTCAATTCATAAAAGAAAGCCTCTCACTTGGGTAATCCCATTCCTAGAGGATTACACTCCAAAACCATCACATCAGGGAGCACAGCAGCAAGTCAGCTGGGTATGGGGAGTTTGAATGTGATTGGCCCTCATAATCTCAGGCAGTAGCACTATTATGTGTGGTTTTCTTTGAATGGTTAAAGCCTTGTAGGAAGTGCCACTATGGGAGTGGGTTTTGATGTTTACATTTATCAAGATACTGCCCAGCATCTCAGCTGACTTATTGTTTGCACATTGCCATGCTCCTTCCTTGCCATGATGATAAGAGTTGCTGTGGTCATGGTGTTTCTTTACAGCAATAAAAACTTTAACTAAGAGAACAGGCATGGCCCAGAAGCAGTGGCTTGGAGCTTATGGATTTTTCATAAGCATAAGTTAGAGTGAGCAAAAGCTAACTAGGAATTCCATGGAATTTTAAAAGCTCAAAAGTGACCTGTAGTCACATACCTCTTTCAATAAGGTCACACCTCCTGGTTCCTTTCATTTTAATTTTTCTACCAACTGGGGACCAAGTATTCAAATACATAAGCTACTGGGTGTTCTTTCTTTTAAGACACCATATTACCAATTTTTCTGACATTTAAAATGATTTTGTCATTATAATTCATAATATAAAATGAAATCAGGTGTTGCATTACCTCCAACTCTGTTCTTTGTACAATTACTTTGGTCTTCTATTTTTCCATATAAATTCTTGGGTCTGTGTGACACTAGAATTTTGATGGATATTTCATTGAATCTCTAATATGCTCATGTGTGTGATATTAATTCAATCTATTCCAGAGTATTAAAAATAGTTTAATTTCCTAATACTTTGCTTGTTTTCCTTTTGCTATGTTAAATTTATACTGTAGATTATTTTGCTTCTTTTCTTATGTTTATTTTTTTATTTGTTGATGATACACTTGTCCCCCTTTTAATAAACATTCCTTCTCACGTACTATATCCAGATTAAAAGATCCTTTTTCTCTACTCATCCCAGGTGTTCTTCACCTCCCCTTATATCCAGATCCACTTCTTTTGTCACTCTCATTAGAAAAAGAACAGGCATCTAAGAAATAATATTAAAAAATAAGAAAATAAAATTAAATTATTTCTATTTATTTTACTTTACTTTCAGCTGTTGTGAATGGAGTTTTATTAAATAATTTCTTTCTATGTAAATATATTAATGGTATATATGAGGCATATACCATTTATTTATATTGTCTGTTTATCCTTCAGGAAAGGTATGATGTTAGTTTTCTTTTACTCTCTTTTTGTCTTTTCTTTTTTTTCCAGCATAATATTTTTATTTTTTATTGGGTGATTTTACATCATGTACCCCATCAAACTTAGTTATCAGTCTTCTCAATTTCATACTCACTCTTATGATCTCTTCATTTACAAAGAAACTCATTCATTTTCTGATTTACTTAGTGGAGCATAATTAAACTCTCTATGCCCAGATCCTTAAAGAAAACAAGTCTTTCCTCATGGATAACCCAGCCAGAGGCCATCAATGAAAAAGTGAAGCACAATTATTTAGCTGTTTTAGGATTGAGCTCTTGTATACAGTGGCATTTTTTTTTTCTTTTCAAAGTCCACTAATGAGTGAGTACATCCTCTGCTTATGTTTCTGGGTTTCTGATACCTCACTCACAAGGATATTCTCCAAATCCTTCTATTTGTCTGCAAATTTTAGGATATCATTTTTTCTTACTGCTAAGTAGTACTCCATTGTGTAGATGTATCAAACCTTGTTAATCCTATATTCAGTTGAGAAGCATCTAGGTTGTTTCCAGGTTCTTGCTATTACGAATAATGCTGCTATGAACATATTTGAGCTAATGCTTTTGGGGTGCCAATGTGCATCTTTAGGGTATATGCCTAAAAGTGGCATTGCTGGATCCTTGGAGAGGTTGCTTCCCATCTTTCTGAGAAACTGCCATGCTGCATCCCAGAGAGGCTGAACAACTACCAACAATGGAGGAGTGTTCCCCTTGCTCTACATCTTCTCTAGCATAGGCTGTCATCTGTGTTTTTAATCATAATCATTCTGACAGGTATAAGGTGGTACCTCAAAGTTGTTTTGATTTGCATTTCTATGATGGCTAAAGATGTTGAGCACTTTTTCAAGTGCCTTTTAGCCATTTGTAATTCTTCTGCTGAGAATTCCCTTTTTAGTTCTGAAACCCATTTTTATTTTTCACTGATTGACCTAGAGCCCAGTCATATAATTTACTAGCTCCTTCATCTTGTTCAGCTGCGTTGTTTGGTAACTTTTCTCAGAGCAGCATTTCAGCTTCTTCCCTCTGTGTCTGTTGCAGTCTCCTCATGGCAGCTCTCTCTGGTGGCTCTCTGTCATCTGTGTCTGGTGTCTTTGAACCACATTTTTTAATTGGCTTATTTAGGGGATGTAATATTTATCTAGACAGGTCCATTACTGTGATAAACACAGCCATATATGTGTTGTAGAAAGTTTTCCCAGCCCGTTTTGGGCCGGAGGTTTGTGACCTGGTTCACAGCAGAGGTTTGTAACCTGGTTCGCGCAGTGGCTTTTGTCCCCCAAAGAAATGAATCAGATGGTTATATTACTTCATACTGTTTGGCCAATATCTTAAGCACATTACTTGCTAGTTCTTTCATCTTAATTCAACTCATTTCTATTAATCTTTCCACCACATGTCCCAACCCGTGGCTCACCTGGATTCCTACATGCTTCTTCTTTGGTGGACAGATGGAGACTGACTAACTCCATCCTCCTTCTGCTTGTCTCTTCCTCTGATACTCAACCCACTAGTATGGTGCTCTACATAGGCCAAATCAGTTACTTTATTTACATCATGCAGAGAACATTCCACCACATATATGGGCAAATAGCTGTTGATTTTGTATTAAGTGAATACATAATTATGTTGTATAAGTACAGGACCAGCAGCTCTGATTGGCAAGTTCTGTGGAAAGTGGAAGTACAGATGAAGCCTAGAAATGGTGATAGAGCAGTGATAAAATTAAACAGTTGAGGTTCCTGTTATGAATGAATTATTAGGAATAAAATGCTATTTAGACTATTAGGGATGCTATTTTGTAATCAACTGGGCAGAAATAAAGTTCTTTTAAAAGTTACAAAAAAATGCTAAAGTGTTTTCTAAGTCTTAAGAGTTTTCTAGTTATTTTATGATTTCATCTAGCTATAGAAACATGACAGTAAAGACTTTATTTTACCCCTTCTTTCCTAGTTTTATAACTTTCATGCTTTGTTCTTGTCAAATTGCTATTGCTAGAATTTCTAGCATCGAGTTAAATGAAGCATGAGAGAATTCACATTCTTGTGTCATTCCAATACCGGAATAATTACCTCAATGTTCTTGTATATGTGTGTCCTATTGTATGAGTCTGTGTGAGTATATGTATATGAGAGGTTTTTACATGAATTGTGTTTGTTTTCAAGAAAAGAATGATGACTAATACCATAGATTAAAGTAATTATGGCTATCCTTTAGATTTAAGGAAGAAAAGTAGAACAAAAAGTTTCAGGTAAAATGTTGGGGTTGCCTATTTTTGGGCCCCACTAGTTTCCCTTGAAGAAAGTGTTAAGAAGGTCTAGAGACAGAGACACAGACTCCAGGAGTTGTTGAAACAAACAAGTTTGTTTTATTCCTCTAGGACATATACACTCCACAATGAAAACATACTAATTACAATTCAGTGGTATTTGATGATTAAACAGTTACTTAACATAGCCTACTAAGTTAAAATACAAGCGAGATACTATAAGAGGTTGTAGAATGTTTTTATTTGACAATGTTATACAACTAGATTGCTAAATGACTCTCTAAAATATTAAGTAAATGAGACACAAAAGGTGCATCAAATTTTGTATTAGCTCATCAAAAGCTACAATTCTCTAATGGACAGTGTTCATAAAAGATACTCAAATGTTTATTTATTTAAAAAAATGAACATCACTATCCATTGCACAACTAATAGAGAATAGATGAAAAAAAAGCACACTATACCACAGTTTGTTGCATATGTAGACAAATGGAAATTTCCATGCATTACTATTTGTTGCATAAATTGGTCAAGTCACCAGAGGGAATTGTACTGCAAAATCTATTAACATAGAATATATGCCAACTGACTCACTAATACTTTTTTACTCCAGAAATGCTTGTACATGAACATGCATAATAGAGTTTGCTGACAGCAGTGCTTATAGTATTAAAATAATACAAAATAAAATAATCTCAAATGATAGAACAGATAAATAAATTGCATAGACAGAATATGGAAAAAATGATGTAATGTACAAATAGTTAACATCTTAAGCACAATTTTGATAGGTAAGTGTAGACAAAAACAATACAAATTATGATTTATATGAAGTTTTATACATAAAAATTATTGTTTCAAAATGCATGTCCAGTCAATGTATCTATACAAAATAACAAAAAAGCATTTCCTCGACACAATTGCTTTATGTAATAAAGGGACAAGGAATTTGATTTGCAATGAGTTCTTCAGACCTATCTAAAATTTTAGCAACGGCTACCATTTTTAGCCTTGTAGGCATTATGTGAGAAATCTTTAGAATAACATAATGAATGCTACATAGTATACTGTGTACTTAAGTTTATGTGTGCATTTTTTAGTTTACTTTAATATAATATTTTATGTATATGATTAGGTGATACTTTAAATTATGTGGTCAAAATACTGGATAAAATACACTGGCAATGTATAAATGACACAACATTAAGTAAGATAAATATATAAATATTGTAGTTTACATTACTTTTTAGTTTGAAATTTTGATTCAAAATTAGTTAAAATATATTGCGAAGAGAAACAAGACTGATTATATTTGGTAGGAAATACAAACTATAAATTTCAATTATAGTAAATAGTAATAAAGACTCATTTTGAAAAAAGATATCTTAGATACCTTGGTTGTATTCTCTGCTTAATTCATGAACCTATTTTTCCTTGGGAATTTAAAAATTTAATATAGTTCTTATACATTTATGTACATCATGATATATCTAGATGGTATTTAAATATCATTCATATTGTTAAAAAATAACCTGTTTAAAAGAAGCTATGGTTTTCTTAATATGATGGCAATTTTAAAAAATATTCCTTATTTGTAGCATTTTAACAATTTTCATAGTCAAAAACCTACTCATTTTTTCATATTTTTCATCCATGAGCATCAGTATACGCTATTGCTTGATGAGCATATCCTCCTTTCCACAACAGTTTGTTGCATAACACCTTGTCAAAAATTGAAAAAAATAAACGTTCAACCTTAATTTCATGTTTACCAGAAAACATTTATCATTACTAACTCTTATTGTAATCTCTGACATTTTCATAATAAAATAATAGAGTAAAAACTTTAATTTTTTTTTGTGCTTCCTCTATGCATGTGACCATAGAGCTATCCATTTGTACCTTGAGAACCTACCCTATTCTAAACATCTGCATAAAAGTGACCCTCCCGGAGTTCATCCATTACATAGAGCTTCTGATCTAGTGGTGGAGTCTTGGGAGCCCATCCAAAAACACACTGAAATTTATGGTTAACTTGTTTTATTTTATTATTTATATATTTATTGTTTGGTGATTTTACATTATGCACCCCATCCAACTCAGTTATCAGACCTCTCATATTTATGACTACTCTTACGATCTCCCCATACAAAAGCGCCCATTCATGCTGCTCATTTACTTACTGGAGCATAATTAAAGTGCCTGTGGCCAAACTCTTAAAGAAAACAAGTCTTTCCTTACCCATAACCATGCTAGAGGCCATCATTACAGAAGTGAGGCACTGTGTCATTTAGTTATGTTCTAGCTTTGAGCTCTTGGGAACAATGACCTCTCTCTCTCTCTCTCTCTCTATATATATATATATATATATATATATATATATATATATATATATATCTTTTGAAGTCCACTAATGAGTCAGCACATCCCCTGCTTCTTTTTCTTGGATTGTGATACCTCTCTCAGAGGATATTCTTCATATCCATCCATTCGCCTGCAAATTTTTGGATATCATTTTTCTTACTGCTGAGTAGTACTCCATTGTGTAGATGTACCACAGTTTGTTAATTCATTCCTCAGTTGAGGGGCATCTAGGTTGTTTCCAGGTTTTTGCTATTACAAATAATGCTGCTGTGAACATTAGCTCAACTATCCAAGAGATGGAAGAGAGAATCTCTGATCTCCCCCTCTGCTTCCACACTGCCCCTGCTGCCTGGCCTTTTATCCATTACTATGCATTTGACTCCATCTCTTTCATGATTTAGTTGAAATACTGGAAAAGTCTTCAGAGTGTAAAACATCCAAATCCAACCAGTCTCTATTTGTTTATTCTCTTGGTTTCCTCTCCTTGCCCTTTTCTATTTTTTGTTAATTAAGTCATAGATATTTGAGAAGAATCAATAACTACCAATTTACTAAAGCAACCTAATCCTTAACAATAATCTAAATATATTTGTCTTTATACCCACAGATAGGCATAGCCTCGCCTCTCATTAAGGAAATTTCTCTATGCAAGATAAAGAGACCACTATATTAAACACAACCAACCAATAGGTGAAGTTGTAAAGCCCAGTGTGAATCAAAACACTTACAAAACACTTCTATAGCTAAGGCCCAGGAGAATGGCTGAAGATAGGCTGAAAGCTTGCTTTTATAAGAGCAAAGAATCAGGGAGTTTGAGATGAGAGTGTATCTTGTATGATCGTTAGAAGCTACTCCCATAAACTCTGCCATTTGTTAGCTTAATCTTGATTAACTGCATAAGGATAATATCAAAGAAGATATCAGATGAGATAGGAAAAACAACAACAACAACAACAACAAACCAAAAAAAAAAACCCCTAGGAGGCCTTAATATAGGCAAAATCTACCAGCAACTGGGTAAACCTGAGAGTCCAGCAGACAGTTCTACCCAAGTAACTGCACATCAACTCATTTTCCAGTGCCAGATAGTCATAAAAACATATAGACAGGTAACAATATAAATGTTGGAAAAGATGTATGCATGCACTAACAAGTGAAGATAAAGAGAACATGGATTTGAAGGAGAACAGGGAGGGATATATGGAAAGGTTTGGAGAAAAGAAAGGTAGAAATTTAAATCTCACAAACAGGATATTTTATTCAGTTACCTGGTGTTGTAATACATTTCTGGTTAATTAGAGGTTGCAGTTAGCCATAAACCTAACAACTTTTTCTCTATGCTCAGAATTATGAAACTCCTTTCCACCCCAAAAATCTTTCTGCTCTCTATAGGCTTTTATCTGGAGAATGTCCCTGGGCCTGCAGTGCTGACCTTATCTGAAAGCTGCTTCTAAATCAGATGCTGTCTCTGAACCAGATGCCTGATTCATTCTTTAGCTTGACCTTTGCTACATATCCCTTTTAAAAAGACATGTACTAGGAGCTCTGCTATAGGACCTGACTACCACATATTAAGGTGATAGGAGCATGCTACTTAATGCAAATTAGGGTTTGTTCACTGGCTCCCTGATTCCTTATATTCTTTATACTACGGAATAAAATTAAACTGATCCACTAAAATCTATCTCCCAAAGGGCTATCTCTGAGCGTAAGGGCCATGTACAAAGCTTTCTGGGACACTATCTGCCTGCATCCTTCTTCTCTCAAGGTGGTGGCCAACAGGCCAGGATGTTAAGAGGGTCCCACAGGTAGCCTTTCTGATTAATTTTTTCTACCTTTTTTGAAGGAAACAATTTAACTTTCAGAAAACTCTTGTCTTTTCTTTTAATACAATACTAAAATTTCTTATACTGTTGTTGGCTCTACAAAGTTGTGTTGGCTCGTCCTAGAAACTCGACCTACAAACTAGATTTGTCTGAAAGGAGGAAATATCATTTTAGAAGACGTCTCCATAGAATCTGACTTTAAGGCATTTTCTTAATTCTTGATTATTGGGAGAAGGATCCAGTCCATTGTGGGCCCATCTCTGGAATGGTGGTTCTGAATTCTATAAGAACACAGGATGATCAATCCATGGGAAGGAAACAAGCAAGCAACACTGCTCTGTTAACTCTATATCAGCTCCTGCCTCCAGGTTTCTACCTTGTTTGAGTATATGTCCTGACTTCCTTTTGTTATAAAGCATACAGAAGTATAAGCTAAAATCCTTTCCTCCCCAACTTGCTTTGTTCATGATGTTTCATTGCAGCAATATAATCTACAACTAAGACAAAAGTTATAGATGTAAGAACTCATCTTAGAGATACTCTGTCTGATATTGACACAGTGGATACATGAGTAAAGGTTTATCTCATTTTAAATATACCAACTCTATATATCTATATTTAGAATATAGATATATAAATCTTTATAGTTATTGATTAGATTCTGATATTATATAAAAATTTCCAAAGGATACTATGATAATTAAGAGAAGTCAACCAGAATTTATGGAGATATATAACTAGCTAACACATATTTTCTGAGTCATGGATGTGTGTCAAAAGAAACCGAACAAACATAAAAAAGTAATATCAATATTTTGACTAAAATCAGAGATAATTCCAGAGGTTTAACATAATTTCAAATGTGAGAGTTTTTTTGTCAAGTAGGAACATTGAAGGAAGAATATTCAAGATTGCATAGTTACCGTGGAAATGTTTATTTGGCTTTATTAACTAGTGTATGTCAATTAAATATCAACTGGCACTTAAGAGAATTTTGACGCTTATTTATGGGCAATGCTGTGTCATCAATTTAAAATTGCAGGACACTAATATAATTAGATTTTTACCACACAAAATTTATATGGACTATTTATGTGCTTAATCAAAACTTAAAAGCCAGCAATAACAAGTTAATAATTGTAACAACTAATAGAATATCTAAATAAATGCCACTATTTTTATTAATTGATATTTAATTTGCTGTAGCTTGCCTTGGTAAATGTTAATTAAATGCCAGAAAATTTCTCATAATTTGAACATATTAATAATTTTATAATTAAGCCTTTATTGCTTATATAATTATGAGTTAATTACAGAGCTAGTAGATTTACTGTACCTTTTATAGAGCACCAACTGATATCTATTTTTTTCTACAGGTCAATAAAGTTGATTGCCTACTATTGGTTAATAAAACACCAAATTCTGTGTGTGAATAAATACACATTTTTAAAACAAAAACATAGCAAATGAAATAGTGAAAGGCTACCATCATTCCTACATTAACAGATTTACCTTAGGACTTTCCTGATCATTTATTTACAAGTAAACAGAATTATTTTTCTCCAGATTTTTCTAGAATTGTGTAAAGAATGCTTTCTGTTTTTCAAGAAATTGTCACAAGACATTTCAGTGTTATCTTCACAATAACCTTTCAAAATTTAATTTTCACTATTTTAATGTTGAAGAAAATAGTTTAAAATCTAAGCAACCTTTGTGATTCGTAATTCAACCCTTTCTATACCCACTTCAAATTTTGTTTCCTTTATTTATAGCCCATGTCCTTCGGACTATCAATTTCAATATCCAAGTAAATTGACATCACTTGTTTTCTACCCCCTCCCCTTTGATAACTAAACATCAAGTAATTGTTTAAATAGGAAATATCCTTGATAGGCTCAAGTATTTTAATACTTGGTCTTCAGTGAGACATTTTTAGAAGAAGTACACCACTGGGGATAAACTTGGGCATTTCAAAACACCAATGCTAGGATGCTCTTTCTCTCTCTGCTTTGTGCTTGCCTTCAAGATGTATGCTCTCTTTTTTTTT